>CAUYRT010015623.1:0-70837 GCA_963574885.1 Lepilemur ruficaudatus | reverse complement strand
TACTCGGGAGGCTGAGGCGGGAGGATCGCTTGAGCCCAGGAGTTTGAGGTTGCTGTGAGCTAGGCTGACACCACGGCACTCTAGCCCAGGCAACAGAGTGAGACGCTGTCTCAAAAAAAAAAAAAAAAATATATCATTTGGATGATAAAAGAAACAAGCAGCAATAGGAAGGAAAAAAACCCGAACACTTTGTGTGGTTTTAAATTGAATCATAGTATTAAATTTTTAGATTTTGCAATGTGCACCTTGAACTTTGAGGATTCTTATTTACCGGTGATGCCCACATGGTAAATCTTTATTTAAACCTGCTATCAGGAGAAGGGGTCTGGGGAGAGGGGATAGCCATTGGGTACAAAGTTACAGTGAGAAAGGAGGAGTAAGTTCTGGTGTCCTAGTGCACAGTAGGGTGACATGCTAGTCCCTGAACATTATTACCCGAGTACTTGCTACCCTCGTCAACAGTAAGGGAATGTATGTTTCAAAATGCCCGGAAGAGAGGATTTTGTATGTGTCCACCACAAAGAGATGTTTTACCCTGATTATTGTACAATGTATACATGTATACATGTATCAAGACATCACATTATACCACATACATATGTACAATTATCTGTCAATTCAAATAAAAATTTATGAAAAACAACGTGATATATTTTAGCTGAGCATGAAAGCTCTGCAAATGTAATTTGATTGATTTTTTTTTTTTTTTCGAGATGGGTTCTCGCTGTGTTGCTCAGGCTGGTCTCAAACTCCTAGGGTCATGAAATCCTCCCGCCTCGGCCTCCTGTGTAGCCGGGACTACTGGCATGTGCCACCACACCCAGCTTTGCTGTTTCTTATAATTATTTACCTCCTTGAAAAGGAACTCCTGAGTACACTTTGAAATTCCTATAGTCATAATTAAGTTACTCCAGGCTAATAGTTTCATAAGCTTACTGACATGAGTTCCTGGAATTGTGTGGCTGGTAAAATAATGATGACTGACTTTATCCAAGTCACATTTTATTTTACATGAACTTCTCATCATTTTAACATTTTTAGGTGTATAGTTTAGTGGCATTAAGTACATTCGTAGCGTTGTGCGACCGTCACCACCGTCCACTTCCAGAACTTCATCATCCCAAACAGAAAATCTGAACCCATTAAACAACAGTTCCCTACCCACCCCCCAGGCCCCCGTCCATTGCAACCTCTGTTCTATTTTGCTTCCCTGTGAATTCGCCTATTCTAAGTGCCACATGTAGGTGAAATCATCTGGTGTTTTCCTTTTTGCCTGGCTTATTTCACTTAGCATAATGATTTCTAGGTTCATTCATGTTGTAACACGTGTCGGGATTTCGTTCCTTTTTAAGGCTGGATGATGTCATCATATATATGCACCACATTTTGTTAATCCGTTCATCTCTCGGTGGACATTTGTGTTGTTTCCACCTTTTGGCTATTGTGAATAATGCCGCTATGAACATGAGTGTGCACAAGTTCTTATTTTAGTGTTGATTTATTTTGAAATGTGCCTTACTCCTTTTCTTATGATCAGAAATATTTTTTGACAAGAAATATTCAATATTCTTCCAAAAGTCGTATAAGATTGGCTTTTTTGCTGTTTTCAAATGAAATAATAGTCTAATAGGTTATGAGCTCCCGTGTGGAGTTCTAGGCTGACTAGAGAATGTGTAAATCCTCATGCCTCACTATAAACACCATCTTAACACAGCAGCAAGCCCATTCGCAGCACCTGTAAGTTATTATGTAAATGTACAGAAGAAGACCAATTGTCCCCCTTTATGTAAGTCTGGGAGATTTGTAAGAGAGGTGTCTGTAACGCTTTGCATATAAAGAAAAGATTCTTTTTTTCCAAAGAAGTTACCTTCCAGACCCTTCAGCCAGGAATCTTCCTGTGGCCTCTGCCCCTGGCAGCACTGGGTCCAGGCTGTGGCGCTGTAGACCAAGTGGCCCCGCGAGCACACGCCTGCAGTTTGGGAAGTTCCCTGCAGAACTGCAGTGTGGTCCAAGTGTGGCTGTTACCTTACCTGTGTGAGCCCAGCAGGTATTACCTGGAAACCGGTATCTGGAGTCAAAAGATTTGATATTTTTTTTCCCTTGATTTCTGTGTTGGAAAACCGTGGAACAAAGGGTGTCTACTGTGTTTAGCTCGTGCTCAGATCTGTACTGGAACCTGATGAAAGTGTTCTTTGTTTTTGTTTCCCAGTTAGGGAAACATACTATTTTGTCCACAAGGTTAAAAGAAGATGGCGGTCTTTGCTCAGTATCATCAAATATGAATACATTAATAACAATTGAGCTTATAGTAAGGAACTGTGACCTTCAGATTATCTGAACTGTCTGCGGTATGTCACATTCTCCCTTTTTAGAGAAGTGCTAATTCACGTTAAGTCCGCCTGAGAGATTTGTTTAATGAGCAGATTAAATGGATGATTATCCCTCTCGATTTTTTTTTCTTTTTTAAAGGAAGGGCTTCTTGTGATGCCCCCTCTGCTATTTGGCACAGGAACACAGAGGGGTCCTTTTTAAATTACCCCTGCAGGGTCACTGGGACCGAAGCTGTTTGCTTCATTAAACCCTGGTGGCTCCCTCAGAGCCGCCTTCTCCAAACAGCCCTGAAACAATTGTATCTAAATTAGCATCTGACTGACCACCCTCTCTCTGCTCTTCTCAGGCCCCTGCTGACAGGGATTGGTGAAAGACCTTAATTGGTTGGGCCTGGCTTGGAACAATGGACTTGCCAAGATGACAAAAGGACTAATGTTTCTTTCAATATGCATCCAGATCCCCATAAGTACCTCTTTTAATTACCAGGAATTATCGTAATGCCTGGTCAATGGAATGATTGACCCTCGACAGCCAGCACTTGCTCCATAATAAATCGTGGCACAGGCCTGGTCGGAGGAGCAGGTACAGGGTGATTTGCTGGGACTGAAAAGAGATTTTCTCAGCCAGCTTGCTCTGTGATGTCCCAAGGTGGCCCAGTGGGAGTCCGGAGAGGGGACTAATTTGGGTTTAACTAGGGGTAAGTGTGCTGAGAGCTGCTAGAACTCAGACTCGGCATCATGAAGGAGTTGCATGAAGGTGTAAGTTAGGAGTTTAAAAGAAATGATTTAGTAGCGTGGCAGCTTAGAACGCGTAGGGTCAGTAATAAGCTGTAGGTCCAGCGGCTCCAGCACAGGCAGAAACATTCCAGAGAGTTTGCTTCCACACGTGAAAACACAAGGTTCATTTCCAGTCTTTACCTCAGCTGCCCTTTTTTTGAAAGGGGCATTTCCATTTTAGATCTTAGGTTAAGAATGAGCCCTCGATCCTAGTTTCCTCTCACCCTTTATTATCACAAATCATGAGATAGCTGACAAATAATTCTGAATGGTATTAAGGCTCTTGGAGAATTTGTTTTAAAAAATTAACCGTGGAGAAACGGGAACCCTTGTACACAGTTGGGAATGTAAACTAGTATAGCTATTACGGAAAACTGTATGGAGGGGCCTCAAAAAACTAAACATAGAATTGCCTTATAATCCAGCTGTCCCACTTCTGGACATTTACCCAAAGGATTTGAAATCAGTGTGTCCGAGAGATACGTGCTCTCCCATATTCACTGCGACGCTATTCACAATAGCAAAGTTACGAAATCAAGCTGCGCGTCCGTTAACAGATGAATGGATAAAGAAAATGTGATATATATACACCGTGGAATACTATCCAGCCTTAGGGAAGAAAGAAATGTTGTCCTTTGTGACCATGTCAGTGGATTAGAGAACACTGTACTAAGTGAATTAAGCCAGGCACTAAAAGACAGGTGCTGCATGTTCTCACGTATATACATGGGATCTGAAATGATCGTTCTCAAAGAGTCAGAGAGTGGAATGGAGGTTGCCAGAGGCTGGGGGTGGGGAGCGGTACAAGGATGGGGAGATGATGGTCAAAGGCTGCAAAGCCTCTGTCAGACAGGAGGAGTAAGTTCTCTCTTTTGAGATATATTGCACAGCATGCTGAATATAATAATGTGTCTTACATTTGAAAGTCACTGACAGTAAATTTCAAATGTTCTCATCACAAACAGTGGTTAAGTATTTGATGTAATGGATATATGTGAATTAGCTTGATTTAGTTATTTCACGTTGTATTCATAAATCATAACATCACTTTTGTAGCCCATAAAAATATACAACTATAATTTGTCAATTTTATTATTTTAAAAAATGTTTCGAAAAATTAACTGTGTAAGGATGGTATGGGATGCATGAATAGTAAAATCTTACTTTGAGGTTTAGGTTGTAATCGAGGTTAGTATTTAAAGCTAGCTCTCTCCACCACCCCATCACGATAGTATTTCAGTGGACTACTGTTTATTCGCTTAGCATTCATTTAGTGGCTATAACAGCCCAGTGCAGGGAGGTGGTGTTTGTGACTCCACCGAAATGCTGTAGTGCACTGGTTACCAGCCTGGCCCTTGAGGTCAGACAGAACCGGGTCCCCCTCCCAACTTAGCTGCTTGGGTGACCTTAAGCAAGTTACTGACATGCCTAAGCTTAAATTTCTGCTTAAAAAAAAGGGGAGGAGGGGGAAAACGGGTTAAAACTAGCAACTTCATAAAGGAATTACAGAGATAAATTAAGTGAGCTGATCTAATATTTTATTCAGCACAGTGCTGGGTATACAGTGGCACTCCATATGACATCTGCTGCAATTATTGCCCCAAGATTACATCGTCAGGAAATAACAGGAGACGATTCCTGCCGACCACTGTGTGACTCTGGAGCCTGCGCTCTTCCAGGATGCCACAGTGGCAATCCATTCCTAGAACTTAAGGGAAAATGCCCATGCACTTCAAACATAGTGAAAAATAAAATATTAATGCTTATTTCCATCTTTTAAAACAGCAGGTGAGAAAAAAATGTCAGTTAAATATAACGAAATTCATTTGTACCATCCCGATCTTCTTTGCCAGGAAATTATCTTCCTTCCATAAAACTAGAGTTTACTTTTTGCTAGCAGGTTTCTATCAGAGGAAGGAGAGCATTTGAGCAAGATGTTCTCGAGTTAGTTAGTTCCCACAAAGAAAAGGGATAGTTTATGAGCTGGAATGTGAGGGAACGTTGGAATGTCAAAGCCTGGCCAGGTGTGAAGGATCTTCCCTGCAGGTGTCTCCATCGGAAGTCCCTTTTGTGTGTGTGTTTGGATGCTGGATCTGGCAAGTAAGTTCTGTCTTTAAGAATTAAGTTTTCTTAGGTTAATGTGAATCAATATAAAAAATAACCAGTGGGGAGAAAATGTTTTTGAAGTGATTTGAGTTAAGGAATTCGTGTAGAAGACCAAGTCTTCCAGAGCTGCTCTGGGAGAAGTGCTGGTCCTCAGCGTGGAGAGTGGACCCGTCAAGGGAGCGTTCGGGCCGCTCACTGGGAGCCAGAGTTCTAGCCCTGCTCCGAGCCCCTGGACGCTTCCGTCCATCGCCCCAGGATCTGGTCCCTGAGCTGTAAAATGGGGGAATAGAAGCAGATGACTTCATATAGCTCCTCAACACCAGCCAGAAAGACACTCTGGTCACCATCTCATGGGACATTTGGGCCATTAGATCCTCATGGCCACCCTCTGCTTCTTGAAACTCTTCTCTGTGGGCATCGGGCTGATGTCTTGCTGGTGTCCCCAGCGGTCTCTTTCCATCTCACGTGCAGTCCTTTCCCTGCCTCCTCATTAAGCGTGTTGCTCCGTGGGGTTCAGTCTTTCCTGATTCCTTACCCCTTCCCGGGGCCGCCTCTTCCATTCCTGCGCCTTGACTATCTTTGATGTACTTACAGAGCAAATCTAAATCTCCAGCCCTTACCTCTCTTGAGTGCCAGACCTGCGTTTGCAAGAGCCTCTCACGCTTTCCACCTGTGTGTTCACGTGGTCGCCCAAGATTCAACATCAGACTCGCCGTCTACAGCCCGTGTCCTTACGGCATCGCGGTTCATCTTGGTGCCCAGACGCGCAGTGTGGAAGTTTCCTTACACGCTCACTGCTCTGCGACCCACACACCTGCTTCCAGTCCCGCCCTTCCCTCCGCTGATACGTCCTCGTGTCTCCTCCTCTCCCGTCCTCAGTGCTGCTGCACTGGTTGTGTGCTGTCACCTTCTGCTCCCCTGCAGTGCTCTCTGTGCCACCCTCTCCGTCACCCGGTGCTTTGCCTCACCGCACAGCCCTGTCCCTGCTTAGAACTCAGTCAGGCTCACAGCTGCCTGCAGAGCACACCCCAGTCTCCTTAGAAGGGCTTCCAAGCACTCCCCCGTGGGGCTTCTATCCGGCCACGCCCGCCACCCCTTCCTTCACGCCTCCCTGTGCCGGAGCCTACCTGTCGCTTCAACGTGCTGCCCATCCCTCTGTGGAACCCCCTTCCTCCTTCCTCACCTGTTCAGAACTGACTCACCCTTCGAGCACCAAACCTCCATCATTTGTCACAATTTCCCCACGAAAGGTGTTACTCCCCATGTGGAATCTTCTCCAAACTTCCCAGCAGAATTCATCCTTCTCTCTGTGCCCACCCATAGCTCTTAAGCATTTTTTGTTCAGGCCACTAGAGAAGCATCTGTCACAGGTGTGTTATCATTAGTGAGTTGTACGTCAGTCAGGGTCTAACGCGGGAAAGAGAAGCCAGACTGATGATTTAAAATATTGTCCTTCAATTCAAGGAATTTGTTGCAGAGGTGATAGACAGGACTAAGCGAGAGCCCAGGTGAACAAGAGAAAGTCGCCACCATCGTCTGCGCGACGGACGAAGGCAGAAGCGTTACCCGAGCGCAGTAGCTGGGTCGCTCTGTGGAGCTGGAGCCCACGGGCCTGTCCAGCAGGAGAGGAGTCGCGGCCAATTCCGGAGACCTCCAGGCACAAGGGGAGAAATCCTGGCTTCTCCCTTCTTCCCACCGTCTAATCTCTCGCCAGAGTCTCCCACTGGCAGAACCCACTGGAAGCCACTAGGAGATGCAGCCTGCACGAGTTGGCCCCGGCAGGGACGGTGCAGAAGGGACTCCCGTGTGAAAGAGACCATACTCAGACACAGGCTGCATCTGTCTCCCTAATGTAGTTTGAGCTGCTTAAAAACAAGACCTTCATCCTACTTGTTTTTGCAGCCACAGCGCCTAGCACCAAGTAAGGTGTAATAAATATTCAGCAGATTGAAATGGACTCTAAGGTTTCCTTCCAGCACTGAAATGATGATGTTCTCTCCCACTGCATTGCTTCAATTTATCATAACGTCGAAACAAAACCGTGAAACATTTCCATGAAATTTTTCTTTATAAAAAATCATAGATTTTGTGTAATTATTTACTTAAACCCGTGCTTTAGTTCAGTCTTAACCCTGTTCCATTATTAACATTAAGCCAGTGCTATTTGTCAGCTCTGGGCTGGTTTTGAAAACATTTTCCACCAACTGTGCGTCAGATTAAATACAGGAAGGGAAATGGAGACATTGATTTAATAAACGCTAACAATGTGAGAGAAAGGAAAAAAATTATGTTGTGGCCAATTTTCACATAACTCACCCTAAATATGCCTTTGAACGGGCTCCGCCTGGTCTGTGGCCAGGCTCCCCAGCGCCTCGCAGGACAAACCGTCGGCAGCACAGCCTCCTTGCCGTGGCCAGAGCACAGTGGGGCTGAGGCCGGAGGCTGGGTCGCTAGTCCCAGCCTTCCTTTTCATGCTGTCTTGCTTTCACCCAGAGGGGACATCCTGCAGAAGAAAGGCTGCCACCACAGCAGGCACACGGCAGGTGTCCAGCCCCTGCGCTTCACAGGCTGTTCTGTTGAGGCTGAAGCAACTTGGAGCCTCACTCTGCTGACTTTATCTGCCCACTGCAGAATCTCACGGATTGCACCCATCACACATAAGGTGACAGCCTGGCCCGCCACGGGATCCAGTGCTTGAGGCACGTGTCCAGCAAGGTTGCAGGGAATCCTAGCTGACATCCCAAGTCCTTTGTTTCCACACGAGGCAATTGAAGCCCAGAAAAAGGTGCCACTTAGTGGCTTAAGGCTTTCGCTTGCGAGCAACACTCCTGACCTGGAACCTGACTCATGTCACTGCTAGCCCATGCTCATTTTTGTTTTTCCACACAAGTTCTAGAAGTTGTTTTAAACCTTAACTCTAAACAGAATATCGCAGTGTTGTTATTGTCCGTATTCATGAATTAGTTTGCTTCCCCACTTCTGTCTCGCCCTTTTTCTAAGTTATTTGCATTAATTGTTTTCCATATCCTTTTATTACATTATTTGAGGTTTGGATTCAAAAATCATACACTGGGCACTTGCGGAGTCCTAGACAATATCCAAGGTCCATATCCCATGGGCTTTTTCCTAGAACCTACTTCCTTCTCAACCATCCAATTGCTGTCACTCCAGAGTCCTCAAATCTCACGCTTATTTTGACTCCTTAGTGCATGAACGGATTGTCCCCAACTCGGGAAGATTGAATCTAGCCACCCACTCCTGGTAGTAACCTCTGCATGTTGGCGAAATTTCAGGGTCTTTGAGATCATCCTCTAGTTCAACTCCTGGCCAGAGCCAGGAGTCTCCTCTGTCTTGGATGTGGCCATGGATACAGTTACCAGACTTGACCCTAAGTGTTCAGCATAGTGACATCTTCTTAATTTTCTTCCTTCCCTTCTCTTCTCTTCCTTCTTTCTCTTTTCCCCATTTAAAGACTTTCTAAACCTGTAGAGAATCAATTTTGACGTACTTCTGTAGGTCAGATTACTGGGTGCCTGGTTCAATGCTAATATTATATAGTCCTAGTTGTTTTATGTTGATTGTCTCTACTCCTCACGGTAGCCCTGAAGTGTCAGTTTTTATTGTCTGCACTTTATGAAGAAATTGAGAAAGAGCCAGGTGACGTAACTGTGACCCAGCGTCACAGAGCTGCTAAACTGCAAGGCTGGGATTCCGTCCCAGGGTCTGACGGCTTCAGACCTGCTCCCTGTGCTGCTTTGTGTGTGACGCTGTGTGGCTCACTCTTGGGGTGTACACGATCAACGGGTGGCTGTGCCAGTTAGAATTCATATGGTTTCATGAATTTATATAAAATTAATGTTGACATAAATTTATGTTATTTACAGGATCATTGATGTTGACATAAATAATTTACTAGAAAAAATTTATCTTGGTGAAGTTTAAAAATAACGTGGCTTTAACCGCACTGATAAATAGTTAAAGAAAGACATGTCTTTAAATTTCCCAGTAAGTGTAAAAATAATTCCCTTATAATTTGATCTATTGTTTTAAAATACTAATAGATGTGCTCTAGCCGTGAACTGTAATAGAATAAAATTACCTTATTTAATTCTAAAATTTCTCAAGTATCAGAGAATACATTTTTACTCTTTGAATATTAGAAGCCCCCAAAAATGTTTGACCATGAAGAGAGAAGATGACAGAAATAAGAGAAGGCAGATGTTTGACGAGAATGATTATCTGTGGGGGGACATACGTTTTTAGATTCAGTGAATTCATCTTTTATGAAGTGCAAATCCTGCCAAACCACATAAATGGGCTAGAACTGACTGCCAGATAGGGAGCATTTCAGAAATCAAAGGGCACTGGTGCAGCCTGAAGGCTGGGGTCCCCAAAGCGTCCTGATAAAAATAAAACGCTTCAAGATGCTCGAGGTGCCCGCGTGACAGACAGGGGGTTTTCCTGGGGAGAGCATCAGTTACTCAAAGAGGAAGGAGGAAAATTTGTACAGGAAATGCAGAAGCCAAAATGGTACCGTTGTTGTTTTGGCTGCACATGCTTTCCGCGATGTGATGTTCCAACTACAGGGTTACTTTTGCTAGTGGCTGCCTTGTTGCCCAAAGAGCCAGGTGCTTGGTTAAACACAAGGAGACCAGCGTGGTATAGAACATGCAACAGAACAAACCCCGGTGTCTGTCACCTGGGCATAAAAGGGAACCCCTCGGTCCAAAGGGGCTCTTAATCCAGAAGGGAATAAGCAGAAGTCTACGTGATAAAATATTGCAGTAGCTTATTTTAAGGAAAGTTTGACCTGATTTGTGAATCTCCCACCCCTCATGCATGGATAAGTACACAGAACGTTTGTTGCAGTGAAACCAAGGACAGCGTGATTTGGGGTCATATGCACTTGTCTCCCGTCCTTCCCAGCAGGTCCTGCGACCCCTCTGGTGGCGTGGTGTCAGGGCACTGCTGTGTTCATCACTGTGATTAGTTTAAGTAACTTCCCATGTGTTCCTCGTAAGAGAATTATTAAAGAAAGCAGATTGCTACCTGGGGTTTGGTTCTTGAATAGGGGTTAAGCAGTGGGAAAAACAAATTTAAAATCCTGTTCCTGTTGGCAGGGATGCCAACACATGTGATCCCAAAAGTCGGCACGAGCACCTGTGTTGCGTGAGACTTTCGGCAGTTAATGCATCAGAAGGATGGAGCAGACCAAGACCCACAGATGATGAATTTTCTTTTTAAATCTAAACTGGGAAGTAAATGAAATTCGCATTTAAAGGAATGTATATTTTTCCAGATACGAAGTTACCCATGCTTTAATATATTCTCTTCCAAAACTGTACATTTCCTTTTTACTGGAAATATTCAGGTGGGCTCACAGTTAAGACTCAGACGTGGGGAAAGCAACACGTCCATCTGGGAAAAACACAAACAAGGTCTCGGCTAATGCGTTGGACACACAGCAGATAACCCGTCTTTCTCTTCACCTTTTACCTCCATTCCTTACACTTGAACCTTGAGCTGGCCCTGGCGGGGGTGAGGGCTACCTATGGAAGGGATTGTGAATATTTTTTTTAAGAGTACACTGTGGAATTTGGGACTATAGCGTGTCATGACATCTAACTCTTGCTATATGTTTTTAAGGTAACAGGTGACAAATGCTTTGCTATTAAATATATACACATGTGGGTGTGTGTGTATCTATAGTGATGTGAATCACACATACATGAAAAAATAGAGGAAAGCCAGTCCATCTCCTGGGAGCAGTAATGCCTATGCAGGTATTCATAAAAGGTGGGTCACCCCCTGCTGCTGGCTTCCTGTACTCCCAGGACATCCTCTTCCCCAGCCAGCTAAGAAAAGGCTTCCTTGAGGGCTCAGAGCTTTGGCTGCCACCACAATGGTATCCTAAAATGCAATTCAACAAATATTTATAGAGTATCTACTCTCTGCAAGGCTCTGTGCTATGTGCTCGTGATTCATTATTATGGCTTCATTGACAAGGGGTTAGTTTTTAAATATAAAACTTTATTTGGTTATTGTTAGGACTATTACCTTGAGGACAACCTTTTTTCTATATTTTGAATTTTAGTCTTAAAAGATTTTTCATTGGAATACTCGAGTAGGCTTGTGTTAGTATGCATATGTATATTACATATCATATTATAGCGTATTACATAAATGACATGGAAGGCATCGGCCAGGGATAACAATCTTTAACATTTAGGGTTGGTGTGCTTTGCATCTGAGTGTACCGCCTCCTTTTTAGCTGTGTTTGGATCACCATACCCAAGAGATTGGAGGGATTTGGGTCGTTTGTGTTTGTTTTTAGAATGTGAAAGAACTGATTATATTTCTGCCCTGAGGAGCACCTGTGAGCTCTGAGTTACTAGGGAGGACAGGGTAGCACCCAGATTCTCCACCCTTCCTCCAGCTCCCATCCAAGGGTCCTCACAGGCACATTCTCAGGTGGGTTTGTCCTCACTCGACCCTCCCTCGCCTGCGGCCCTGACCTGGCAGAGCCCCAGTCTCACGTGAGCCCACAGCCAATGCTTGATTTCAGTTCTGAAGACATCTGTCCCCTCGGACCTCTCTGCGCAGCTTCCTCATGGACTCTCTCCTCCCTGGCTTCTTTAACACAGTGCCACACTACACAAAAAAAACTTTTTTCTTGGGGTTACAGCGTTTTATTATGAAAATAGAATAAAAACTTCAAAAACAAAACGATCCTTTCTACTTTAAATGAAAAATTTGTTATTTTTTATTTTTTTCTGTGCATAGTATAAAAACTTGAAAATAAATAACATGAAAAGTAATGTGAAAACAAAAAATAGTTCCTAAGAGTAAAGTATTTTTCTTGACTTGTCAGGCTTAAGTATAATTTAAAGGTAAACGTAAATAGAAAAACAAAATTTATCGACTTCTATACATGGAATCCACATTTTAGAATTACATTGTCAATATTCATTGTAACAATAAGAAACTTCGACAAGTAAGGTTTTCCCGAACCAACTGCAGGGTTTGGCCCAGGGGCCGCCCATCACGCAACGGGCGTGCTACAGCGTGGCAGTGTGGGCTGCCTGCGCACCACGGGCTCCCAAGCGAAGGGCCCTGTGGGTTACATACGCCTCACCAGGTCCCGGCTCAAAAGGAGCGTGAGTTAAATACAACTCACGTGGCAGTTCATGTGCTAAAACTCTTCTCCCGGGATTCTTCCTAGACTCCAGCCCTTCTCCTCCTGAACTCTTTCCCTCTTCTGTAACTTACAGACCGCCCCCCCACCGGGGGTCTGCCCTTAGCTGCTGGCTGGTTCTTCTGCGTGGTCCTGTCTCCTCTTCTGGTGAGCTTACAGCCCCCAAATCTAAATCTCTGAAAGGTTAGGTCCCTCTTCTCAGTGCCAGACCCAGAGACCCAGGGCCCCCCGACTTCTCCACTTGGGTGAGACACTCACAACCCAAGCTCGGCTCTCGGGAAAGCGCCGTCTTCAGGTTTCCCCGCGGACCTCCTGGTCTGCCTGCCTTGCCGCCTTAGTAACGGCTGCACCGTCCACCAGCTCCCAGAGCCGAGAGCCGGCGTCCTCGCTGCCACCAAACTAATCATCACCAAGCCTGGTCACTTGCCCAGTCCCCCTGCACACCGCCCTGCGCGGCCTCCTCGGAAACCCCCGCCTGCGGCCAAGGCGGCGCAGGTGCCAACGCTGCAGCTGCGCGGTGTGCCCGGCGCCCTCGGCTCCCCCTCCCTTCTCTGCCTTTACCAGGCGTCTTTTTCCTGAATGTTCCCAACATTTCGTTATGCTGCTTTTACTTATTTGTACTCTAAGAAAAACTGTGAACATCCAGAGGGCAGAAACTGTGTTTTCTGTCCTCGTGTCCTGAGAAGCAGCACAGTTCTCTGTCCCCAGTTCCCACTGCTCAGTGCAAGCAAGGGCTCACGCGTGACGTCCGATCACCCCCCGACGGCACAGCTGGGGCCTTCTCTACGACGCAGTGAGCTGGTCTGAGTACCAGGGAGAACATATCGTTGGATCTTCTTCTTCCTTAAATTATGTGAGAAATTGTCAGAAAATTACTAGAAAAGCCAAATTGGAAGCAAATTCATATTGTGAGCTGTGTTTAATTTATTCGCTCATAAAATCCTGCGCTGGCCTGAGAGAGACTTAAGTGGAAAATCCGCAGAGGCTATTTTGATTGATCAGGTGATGTATCATAGAACAGTCATACAGTCTTACAGCTCGAAGTGTAGCTGGTGGTGTTTATTTGATCAAACGTGTATAAAAGTGAAAAGTATGTTGAAATGTATTTCTGAACCAGAATAAGTAAATAATTTGTTAAAGGAGTGAATATTTTCCCTTCTATAGTTTATTTCTTTTTGAAATGTAAAAAGTGACACCCTTGTTTTGTGAAGTTTGGGGACTAGGAATTAACTGCATTTTCAGAGTTTTAGATCAGAACAGGGAAATCCCGGCATAGTGATTGCCTGTGTCTTCATATTGTAAAATAAGGAGGCGGAACTGGACCGCACCTTCAGTGAGAGCTCTCCCTATGCTGAAATCCTGCAGGTGGGTCCATCATCCTCATCAATAGCATGCAATTTCGAAAAATCTCTGTGGTCAGGCCATTATACTTGTTAAAAGTTCTCAGTCTAAGGCAATGTTCAGAATTTGGAAACCTGATTGAGCCTGAGCAGGGCCCCAGGCAGATGTATAGGTGTTTAGAATAAAAGGATGCTTTTACAAGAATAAGTATGATTAATCTTATTGCTACAGCGTTGTTTGAGACAGTAACAGTAGCTGGTGACAAGATGATGAGATCTTTAGGTCCTGAAGCTGCAGTGAACTGTGCATAGAAGGAAATAAGTTGACAGCCATCACATTATGGAATTGCAACTATTCGCAAGGATGACAGAAAGGGACATCTGTTTCCAGGCAGTGGGCAGGGCAGTTGGTTTCCTGTAGGCAGCTGCCTGCTCTTTCCATGGAAGGCCACCAAGTGCTCCGAGGATATAAATAAGCGATTATGGGAGCCCCTTCGGAGAGCATTCAGCAGAAGGGTTAGTGACTTTCTCGCATTCTTTTTTTGGCCTGTTGTTAGAATTAGCAGGCCGCATCTGATACGTCTGCCTGTGTCCAAACACCCTGCACAGGGCTGTGGACCCCCCGCGAAGGGGAGGTGTGGGCTGCACACATTTGTCGCTCATCTGTTGGCATCTCAGATAACTGCGAGCCACTCTTCCCGGCTGCGACAGGCACTAATTCTAATCCCTGTGGCCTCATTCCTGTAATTGTACCCAGAACCTGGCCTGCTCGGAAGCTGGGGAGCTCCTTTTTTAGGAGGAACCATTCTTGGACCCTGTGCCGTGTTGGTCCCCAATCTGAGGTGGACTCTGAACTCTTGATCATCAACTCAAAGGAAGCATCACGAGTGGGATGAAGCAGAGCCAGGCCTGGCCACCCTGTTTACTTTAGAAAGCAGAGGACGAGGACGGGCCTAGAAACACATGTCTCGGCAGGAACGCAGGGTAGAAAGAGTGCCCCTCCTCACGTCAGAGAAGGCCCAGCAGTTATCATATTGGGCTGCACGATAGTAGTGGAATTTTCCGACAGCCAGATCCACCAGCCTAGCCCTGCCAAGAGCGGCAGCGGTTTACTTGCCAGTTCTGGAAGTCTTTCTAAAATTGTATTTTTATTAAAGTCTTCTATTTCACTTTAGCGAACATTTATTGTTTGCCTACTGTAAGCCAGCCCTCCGCTAGACACTGGGGACGGAAAGGCTGAGCCGTGGTCCGCAGCCACAGAGGGCCAGGCTAAGTGCTAAAGAGCATGAAATGCACAAGGCGTGAAAATCTTTTTCCGCTTTTGACTGCTGCCTTTTTCAACCTAAGGAAAATGACACTCTTAATGTTGACGTCCATCCAGCCAACATTTCTTTCTGTAAAGTGTTGAGACTGAACTTGCAGTGGTCAAGTCCAGATTCTGTCCCTCCATCTACGTCCACTGTGGCCTGGGGTAACTCAAGCCCCAGCCTCCGCTTTCTTCTATGAAGTGGGTGTGCTCTTAGTACCCCTGTCACCTAGAAGTTATAAAATAATGAGCATGGCAGTTTTGTGCAGTCTCTTCATTAGAGACGCTGCCTAGGTCCAGGGGAGCAGTATTTTATGATGGCTTTGATCTTTGTCTTTCTATAGACATCAGGTTAACAATTTTTTTTTTTTTGAGACAGCATCTCACTATATTGCCCAGTCTAGTCTTGAACTCCTGGCCTCAAGCAGTCCTCCTGCCTCAGCCTCCTGAGTAGCTGGGACTCACAGGCTCACACCAATACATCCAGCTGGGTTGAACAATTTAATTTAAATCCTTTCTGGCTTTATTTTTCTAAGAATGCCACGTAGGTAGGATTGTGTAATTCTAGCACTTTCTGTGTGGTCGTTCTCTGGCCGCATAAGATGTTACAGAAGAATGATAGTATAGTTACAGCGTCTGGTTTGTTAAATGATGGACTTCTATCATTGTTAAAGGATAATTCTTTTTCAAATAGCTGACGAGGACAGCGGAAATAAATACTAGCCAATGAACTTCCCCTCAACTTACTTTTCCTCATCTTTGCAAGAACCGAGTGGGTTGATAATATCCTGCGTACAACAGTCCCTTCTGCTTCCCACCTGTCTGCGGGGCCTCTCCCACTCGGAGCAGAGTAACTGACGCTTGATGAGAGCAATTAGACTACGGACAGGAGACCTGCCCTAAGTGTCTAGATGCGTTTCCACGGGCTGCTGGTAGAAGGATCCACAGACGGGGCAGCTTTGACAACAGAAATTCTTCTCCCACAGTTGTGGAGGCTGGAAGTCCGGGATCAGGTGTTGGCAGGGTTGGTTCCCTCTGAGGGCCCTGAGAATCTGTTCCAGGCCTCTCTCCTGAATTCCGGTGGCCTTGGCACTCTTGGGCATCTCTTGGCTAGAAGCATTACCCTGATCTCTGTTTTCAGGTTCACGTAGTGTTCTTCCTGTGTGCATATCTTTGTCCGAATTCCCCTCTTTGTAAGGACTCCCGTCTTATTTATTGGATTAGGGCCCACCCTAACAGCCTCATTTTAACTTAACTAATTACATCTGCAGTGGCCCTATTTCCAGATAAGGTCATACTCAGAGATATGGGGGTTAGGACTTCAACACTGGAATCTGGGGGGGATACAATTTAACCTATAACAATATATTAAATTGATTTTTTAATTGAGATGTCTTGGGTTCCTATTATATGTATTTCTCCCTAAGAACTAACCATATAAAAGACTGGATTTTATTGTGCTTTTTTTTTTTTTTGGTAAATGGTACAGTCTTTCTATTTCACGGCAGAATAATCTCTCAGCTGGATTTAAGAAGTCACAAGAACTTTCAGGTGCTTACAGTTTTTACTGAACTCTGGTAAAAAAAAAAAAAAAAAGTGTTATTTAGTGGGTCTCCTTTCTCCCAGGCGTTGAGCTAGCTGCTGAGAACCTGGAAATGAAATGCTCGGTCATTGCTCTCAAAGAGCTATTAACAGTGAAGGGCACGAGCAGAGGACAGTAGGTTCTGAGTAATGATCAAAGTTCATACGCGGAACAAAAAAATCACGAGGGCATGGTCGGCTTTGGGGTGTGGTCGAAGAAACCGTGGGGACTTCTTAGGGATTCTAGTAATTCCATCCCCCTCAGCAAGGTCCTGGAGGAAAATGGAAAGTTTTCGCCCGAGTATTTAAGGGTCGAGACAGCATCTCAGTCAGAGAGAACAGTATACCCAAGGACCAGAACTGGTGGAGGACAAGGCAGGGGAGGGAGTGGCTCGTGGCAAACACGACTAACGGACACGGAAGAGAAAGAAGCGGCATACGGCGCTCAAGACCAGGAGTGGCTTTGGGTGAGATGAGAAATGCCTCGTCTGAGATTGTAATGAAAATAGTTAATATGGATGTGATTATAAGTACACTTGTAAGCGTAGAAAGTTTAAACTTACAAATTTGTAAGTCTAGAGTAGAAGATTCCGGGCTAAAATTCTCAATTTTCGTAGGAAATTTCCATAATTAAACCACCTATTTTAAATGTAAGCCTGAGTGTGTCATTTTGCTGTTTAAAACCCTTTGCCAGCTCCACCTGGACATGACCAAACAGTCCAGGACCCCTAACAAGCCTTAAAGACCCTCGGCAGCCTCACTCCTCGCCGTGGCAGCTCTCTCTTGTGCTCTGTGCTCCACCATATTAGTTTCTGGAATGTTCTAGACTCTCTCCAGTGTCTGGGGCTTTGTCTATGCCTGGAACAGGGTCTCCTATCCCTTCCAATCGCATGACTCCCCTTCCGTCGCCTGATGGACTCCTGCTCATCCTTCAGGCTTCCGGGGACCTCTCCCGATTGCTCCCCACTCCGCCCCAACCAGCAACTCCCAGAGCACCCGCTTGGTGACTTTCACACCGTTTATCGTTCACTTAATGCCTTGTTTTCCAATCCACAGGCAGGAGCTCTGGAGGGCAGCGACTGTGTCCTCAGCGTGAAATACTGTCTCTGGTACACAGTAGGTGTTCAGTGGGTGTTTCGCTAAATGAATGAATGAAACACACAACAGGTGGATCATGTCCCAGAAATAAGCTTAAAATTGAAAAATAAAAATAGAAGACTTTTACCAGTCATAAAAAAGTTTGAATTTTAAATGATTGCGGAGCTCATTTAGTTTGTATTTCATTGACTCTCGGAAATGCTTGAAAGCATGGGCTGAAAACGACTTTGTAGGAGCGTCTCTTGGTGCCAGAGAGCCGTGGGAGGACCCCAGGACCCCTAGGCAGGGCGAGTTCCCAGGCGTCTTCCCCCTTCCCCTGTCTCCCAGGAGTTACTTCGTATTTCCTTCGCCTCCCGTCCTCTCTTCATTCTGTCGCCTCCTTCCCGTGCCTGCGTCTCACGGGCTCGACTCGCGCGGGCGCGGGCGCGCAGATGCGGCTGGTCTCCATGCTGAGCACACAGCACACAGACGCCCCCCGGCTGCTCCGCACACGGGGAAGGGTGTTTATTAAAAAGATTTAAAAATCTGCATTCTATCACCTTCGTTGGACAAACGTTAATGGCTTCTTCATTTCAGAAGTGAATTCAGTGTTTGTTTGTTTTTTTCCTAAACTATAAAAATTAGGTTTGACTTTCTGGGAGCCCTGAATCATTCCCAGTCCCCAAACAGGCCAGTAGCTCCTATGTCAGGGTTCCAAACTTTTCTTTTTTTGTCATGATGCCAGTTAGTGTTTCCCAAACCACGGGGCTGTGGTTGGGCCAGCAGAGTTGGGAAAGAAAGAATAGGATGCTGTCGTAGTGAGACGAGTCCGTGCTGAGAAATACGTCTCCGTGCTGGGAGATTTCAAAGGTTTGAATATTCGTAAGGTCTTATCTAAGCCACTCACTGGTACTGAGTTGTTCATGTTAAGTGAACGATACGTAAATCCTCAGAGGTCCATGGTCTATCCAGACTGAATAAATCTGAACCTTTAAAAGGAATCGGCAGGTTGAATTTTCAGTGAACGGTCGTTCTTCTCTGCTGTCCAGTCACCTAGCAAGGCTTTTCTTTCTCGTGCGGCCGTCCTTCCCAGAGTGTGGCGAAAGCCCAGATAAAGCTGCTACCGCTTTGTCTCCCAAACCGCGTTTGATTTAGCTTTATGTTTATACCATTTATCTTCTTTTGCTGCAAACATTGTACGTTGACGAAGACGGCTTTGAAAGCAGAACACCCACAGTTGGTACCACTGCGTTCGTTCCTCTGACGTTTGGGCTTCAGTTACAGTGCTTTTAATATTCATGCAGTTTGAAAAAATAAACATCCTAGGCGATTTCCTCTGAATGGAAATGTTATGGTTTCAAACCCCAGAGAAAACAACTGGTAAGTTCTGCAAGCCCACATGTTCTCCTTGTCAGCTGGAAAGTTGCTCCAGCTTGGCAGAAGTGGCAACCTCCGTGACACCGTGGGGCTTCCCGGAGGAGACGGCCCGGGGGCCTGTTGGGAGGAAGAGGAGGAGTCAGCCACGTGCATATTTAAAGACTCCCTTTGCAGTAATAGATACCAGAATCATGTCAGTTGATTCAAAATGATATTATTTCGGTCACGAAGAATGTAGAAGAATCATTGATTTCGTTTACTGCTCTGTTCAGATGAACAAGGTTGCGAGTTTTCCTTTGTCCTTTCTCCTTCTTTTGCACTAACCCTATGTTGATACTCATCCTTCCTAAAATTAGCTTGGCTGGCCCCTTAAATACAGAGAAGAGCTTGTGTAGACTACAGGAGCAAGGAATGTAGAGCAAGAACTTCATGCGAATCCAAAAGTCAATCTTTTAAGAAAAATAAAATGATTATTCCAAGTAATTAAGAGAACACCAATATTTAAAAGTGGTGTTTTGATAACAGAGCACTGTTCTAGAGTCCCTGTGCTGGGGGATCCCCAGGGGTACCCATCTCGCTGACCCTCTAGCACTGTTGTCCGAGGTCACATTCCCAGACTCAGCAGCTCTCAGACGATGGTCCTGCGTCCTGCGCCGATGGTTGAGTTGTTTCACGCACCTTCAGTTTCTTATCTCTGTTTCTCAAAACTTCTCAATATTATCTGTCTTCTCTTTCTTTCTCAGGAACCGTAAGCTCTTCCCTAGATTATGTTCTACGTCCCTGTGGCTGACTCAATAGCAACTAACACCCCCTTTCATTCCTACCACTTGCTACTAAGGATGTTGCAAAGACAGATACTGGCATCCTCCGCCTCCCTCGTAGCTATCGGTGACCATGTGGGCTGGGATGGCCGGTGAACACTAGGAGAAGGGTCTGGGGCTTCCAGCCTGAGAGCAGAGCCTGTGGAGCTGCCTTCTCTTCTTTTCTTGAAGGCGGATGTCATGCCTGCTGCTACGGCAGCCATTCTGGGGCTGTGAGGCCGCAAGCAAGAGGGAGAAAGCCAATACCAAGGTGGCAGTGCTACTGAGCCAAAAAGCCCGGGTGCTTGTTTAGCACCTAGAAAGCAAATACCTACTTCAGAATTCTATTGGGTCAAAAATCAGCCACTATTTGTTTGAGCTACTGTTAGTTGGGTTTCTGGTTACATACAGACAAATACAACCTGATACTGCCCTCACCCTCACCCCGGAACAAACCAGAGACAAAAACTCTGCCTAATCCTGGGACTTCCTGTACATTTTTAATATCTCTGTCCTCACTAGTGGCTCCCCTGACCTGACTGGGCTTCCCTCTACGAATTCCCAGGACACCTTCGTCGTTCTCCTTTTCCCGCCTTCAGCAACTGCTCCCTGCCCTGTTCACGCTCCGCTCGTGGAAAGAGCAGCCCCCGCCTGCTCCTGTCCTCCGCCCCCACGCTGGACTGAGGCCCACGCATCTCCGCCCTTCCCCCCTAGGCCTCTCTGCAGCGTCCGAAGGTGTCCTCTTCTTCCATGCACTGACGTTCTCTGCTCCCGGTTCTCCTTCTGCCCCTTTCTCTCTCCTCTCCCTCAGTGTCCCCTGAAATGAAGGGTCTTTCAAGTGTCTGTCTCTCTTCTCTGGCTTCTCCTTGCTCATCTCAACTGCTCTGCACCCAACTTCAAACGTCATTTCGGTGATGATTGAGTGTGAGTAATCCCCCCACCTGTTCTACTCTGGTCCCGTTTTGAATCGAGCCTGTTTCTAACGGCTGGGTTGTATGGAGACCTCTACTCCGCGTCTTCCTGGACTCTGCCTCATCCTCTTCCTCAGACTCTGTGTTCTAACGTCCACCTCTATCCACATCCCTCGCAGAATTCCTCACACCGTTCCTGCAATTTCTGTTCCCGGTGCTCCCTGCCCAGCGATGGTGCTGTCTTTATCTCCTGGGCTGGATAACCCAGTGGCGTGCCTGTTTGGTCTGTCCTGGTACAGACCCGCACCTCGGCATCTGCCGCTTCTGAGCCCCCGCGCCCAGCGCCTCACTAACTGAACGAACTGGCCGTCGTTCCTCCTGAGCATCCTCCAGTTTGTCCACTGCCCTCCCTTCTGCGGCCCTCACCCCCGCCGCCACCGCTGTGCTCTGACGCTCACTTGGCTCTGCGTGGGTCTGCCTCCCCTCCCTTCTGTTTTCCACGCTGCACCTGGAATGTCCTTTCAACAGTGGTACTCAAACTATGCCCCCTCCCTTTTTCAAACCCTTTAGGGATTTAGAATTATGTTTAGAACCACGATCCTTTACATGCAGAAGAGGCCCAGCCTTGTCTGGACCTGTCGTCCCCTCCGCTTCCTCGTAAGGCTCTGTCCGGCCCCCTGCCCACCTCCCAGTCCTTCGTATCCACCAAGGTCTTGCCCACCCAGGGCCTCTGCACATGCCATTGCGTCTACACAGCACTTCACAACCTTGCTGAGACTTCCTTACCAAGGTCCTCACCTCTTAGGGGCTGCTTGTTAAAAGAAGCCCTCTCTTAATTTTCCACGATGGCACCGGAATGTTTTCCCTCCTTGCCGTTAATGACACGTGAATGTTAACCATGCTATTTGTTTAATGTTCTATTTCCCCCTCCCCTAGAAAGTAAGCACCTTGAGATGTGGAACTTTGTGTGTTTTTTTCTTCATTGTGTGCCCAGCAGCAAATTCAGTGTCTTGCACCTAACATGGGCTCAGAAGTCTTTTTTGGATGAACAACAGGTAAAGGCTTGGTGCTGTCTCACCACCTGTCAGCTGGACTCTCAGCCCCTGGGCCCACTGTGCAGGGGCCTCTAGGGTGCGGCTTCAACTGACCCTTCAAGCCCACCTCCCACCATAGGCCCACAGAAGAGACTCGATAAGCAGTGTGGAATAGGGCTGAGCACGCCTGTAATCCCAGCACTTTGGGAGGCCAAGAAGGGAGGATCACTTGAGGCCAAGAACTCGAGACCGGCCTGGGGTACAAAGTGAGACCCTGCCTCTTAAAAATGTGAAATTGGCATCCAAGAAAGGGTACAGCCAGAGAGTTGGGGCTTGAGGACCTGTAGCAAACTCAGGCCTCACATGTGGGCCTGACATGACTTCACTCCCCTAAGGCAGAAAAAACATATCACAAAAGTGTATTGGCTCAGCAGGCTGAGCGGATGCTGTGCTGAATGTGGATGTCAGATCTCAGAGAGGAGCAGAAGCGATAAGGTCCTCCCGTGTGGTCCTCGGGAACAGCGTCTCCCTCCAGTCTCTGCAGCTGGTCGGAGGAGAAGCGCCGGGGAGCGTTCTGCTCAGGGACTCCTTGGCGCCTGTTCTGTCTCAGCTTCCCACAAGCAAGAAACCTTTCCATCACTTGAGTCACTTGAGTAATCACTGCCCCCTCCCCGCAAAGGGAAGTAACCAGAAAAATGTCCCTTTGGGTCAACTCTTGAGCATCAGCCATAGCTGCTCTAGCAAGAGATCAAACCGGAATGCCTGCACCTTGTGGTCATTGGCATCAAAGAAAGGCTGCAGGTTTTCTTTCTACCTAATTTTAATATGCTTGTGAGCCTTGGGAGGCTTAATTAAATCTGCAGGGGAGCCAAAGTAAGCGCATAAAGGAACTGTTTTGATGCTTCGGAAACCCAAGCAAACAGAATCTGGATTATTCAATTAGGTATGCTTATGGGATTTGTCTTGGGCATTTTGATTGCTCAAAGCCTGCTGGGGAAGTCAGTCATGGGGTTTAGACCTGAAAGGAACCATCGTTAATGCCCCGCAAATTTGGCTTTTCATCTTCTTACTTAGGCGTCCCATTACCGGTGCACCGTTGTGGGCTGCGCGTGAGCTTTCTACTCCGAATTCTGTTTCTTCCGCTTCTCCTTCCGCTGACACCAGATTACACGGCAGGACCAGCCCGGTTCCCCCTCCCAGTTCTTGTGCCGGGCTTGGCAGGCACGTTCTGGGATTCTCTTCCCGCTTTTCACTGACGGTCTTTGCTGTGCTAGGCCACGGGGTTGCCCGAGAGGCAGTGTGGCCTGGTGGTGCAGAGCACAGGGTCTCCCAGCTGGGCTCCTTCGGTCCGCTGGGCCTCACACAAGTCACCTGATCTCTTTACGCCTCATAACGTCGTCTGCAGAATGGAGATCAGGGTGGTGGAAATTGCACCAACATCACAGAGTTTACTCCGTGATGTTTCATATTTTTTAAATGTACGGTAAAGTGCTCAGCACAGTGCCTGGTGCAGGGTGGGTGTTCAGTGAGTGGTAACAATGGTCATGGTCACCCCAGGGCGTGGGTAGGTATGTCACATTCGGTAGCAGAGAAGACTGAGGGCCATGCACCTGGGCTTTCCCAGAGGCATGTGGATCGACCGTCAAGCCCCGTCTACAGCAGCCTCAGAGGTCATGTGACAGGCTGCGCACACTTGCTGAGGTCGGTGGAGGGTCTATCCGAGTGTCCAAGTTGGATAAGTGATTATCGAACAGGTGTTTTAAGCAGCAAGGACTCTTGCAGTAAGCTTGGCTGCAGCTAGTTTGTCATTACATCCTGTGGCTGTCCCTCTGAAGATGGAATTCAGAGTCAGATATCCAGAGGGATTTGTTGCCAGGAACATGGCCGCAACAAGACCTAAAGGCGGCTGCTGCGTCTCCTGGGGCGGAGGAAGTCTGGCCTCCTGGTGGGGAGCACATTGCAGGCTCCTGGTAGAGTGTACACGTCTAGCTGATCAGCTCAAAATAGACCTGTGTGCAAGGGCCTAACCTGACACCTAAGTGCTGGAAAGTCACCCAAGAGGAAAGATTTACCTGATGCCAACTTGAGAGTACTTAGTGTCAGTTGCTAAAAGTTTATGAACTGGTGTTACCTGGAGGGCACTCTGCGCCGAGCCTTCACTTCCTGTCCAGATGTCTAAACCTCAGTAAAGCAGGCCGTGGAGAATGTGTGGTGTATATGGATGGACTGCGTAAAAAATAATTTCTTCTTCGTTGTGTCTGTTGACTCCATTGCTAAGTGTTTGCCTGTGTCGTGGGAGCCGCCAGGGACGCAGGGATGTGGACAGCGCAGTCCTCTTTTTAGCTGTGAGTCTAGTGGAGAGGATGGGTACGCAGGTAAGCATGGCACCGGCACGACACCAACCACAGGCACCGTGGCAAGCGCACACTGCGGGGTCTGCAGGCCTGACTCCCACGGTGGGTGTAGCCCTGGCCAGCTGTGTGACCTCTGAAAGCTTATTTGACGTCTCTGAATTGTCCCCTCCTGTCAAATGGAGGATGGTGCTGTTGTAGGGTCATCTGTGTACATGAAATGAAGGGAAAGCAAGTGACCAGCACACTGCCTGGCAACTGGTGGTCGCGCGACAGCTGGTGGCGGTGGAATTGCCGTCATCCTGGAGGAAGGCAGGCGAGGAAGTGCGTCATTCTGCCTGAGAAGCTGAGGAGGTGATATTTGAACTACTCTTGGAGGAGGAAGGGAAATTCTCAAAGCCACACAACGGCGGAGTGGGGCACTGTTAGCTGAGTGAAAAATAAGAAATTAAGGTGAGCAAAGGCAAAAAAAATAAAAGAGTGCAGACTGCTGGTGTCTAAGGGCCAAGGTCTCGGTCCCAAATGATGGGCCGTGAGTGGATTCAGATGACGTTCTAGAGAGTTAGGTTTTGCCAAATTTAGCAAGAATGTACTAACAATCCCAGCTACTGTTATTAAGCGCCAAGTACTCTACCAAGCTATTTATATATGTCATCGGATGCAAGGGTAAGATACTTCATTTTACAGATGGGTAAACTCGAGCTCATGGAGATTAAGTTACTTAATCATTAAACTCACCAGGTTTGAATTACAGTGGGTTACCCAGCTGTCTGCCTGCAGGACATGTGGTCTCACTTGATATTTCATGCTAAATTTTGTTGCCTTATTTTTCTGTTTCATATTCACTTACTGTTATTCTACTGTGAGTACCTTTGGAGCAAAGCAATGCAGCAAATAAATGAGCTCTCTCCACCGAGAGCAGCTTGAATGAGTTCGGTGCCCGTCCCCGGCGGGCGGTTGATCAGGCAGCAGTGGCTCACTCTCACAGTGTAATTCTCTGATGTAAAGATTCACTTTTACTTTGGGTCATATGGTTCTCCCCAGAGAAATCAAGCATTATATTAAAAACGGCACACTATATTTTAATTTTTCATGATAGATATTAGGCTTGCGTCCCAAATAAGGTAATACAGGACATTTGGTGGAGGTTAAATATGCAGATTTCATGAAATTTTGCATGTCACCAAAAAAGAACAGATTCAAACCAACTTTAGATGGTCCATCCTCAATCGAAAGATTGGAAAAGTCCACGTTAGCATCAACCCTAGGAATTTGGGGAATGTCATACACCCAAGTACCCAGAGTCCTGTAATCCGAACTGCTGCCATCAAACTCACCTCCTCAAAATACTCGCCGCACATTTATTCTGGACGAGTTCTAAGCAGGTGTTTCCTCTGTGTTGCAAGTGGTTTAAACTGGAGCCTCCCTCACGTCCGGTGCGTTCGGCTGCAGTCACAGGTCCAGCTGATGCTCTGGGAGCGACTTTGCTCATCTGACAGCCAGTCCTTGCCGATTCCCACGTTGGTCAGCCCTGGACACAGAACAGATGTTGGGGATTATAGAGAAGGATTCCGGAGGCTCCGGGCCCGAGTGTCTGCGGAAGTCATTCATTGCGGAGATGCAGACAGGCCCCGCGGAGCCCTCAGTGAGAAGTTCGTTGAGACAAGCCTCAGTGGTCCCGCACGTCAGGACGCACAGCAAATGTGTTCCTGGTGTCCTGTAAGTGAAAGAAAAGTAGTAAATCCATCGTCTTCAAGTCAGGCTGAATGAGGAAGGGAAATAAGCCCAATCCCGCAGATTTTCATTTGAGCTCTAATCTGTGAATTCATTAGCAGGATGATGACGTGTGAGCATCGGAGGAGAATCCGCTGGTGGATTCCGTGACGCATCGTCGGAAGACAGTTTGCAGAGCACGGGAAGGTTGATCACCCTCTGGGGAAAATTCTTTTAAGTCTGGGCTCTGTTTTCCCCAGTATAACACAGAGCTATTGCTTCCTGGTCAGTTCTGGTTGTCCTGGAGTTTCTTTGTCCCACTGCTCCACCAAGGTGTGGTCTGCCCCTCAGCCTGAGGTCCAGGACACTTCAGTCGGGGGTCTGTAGCCCGAACCCTGTGGGCGGTGGCCAGGTTTGCCGTGTGCCAGGTGAACCGCCCAGCCCTGTGCCCTGCTAACTGGAGCAGGGCTCTGCACAGAGCCAGCCAGAGGGGACCTCCTGCTCCCCTCCGTGATTCCGAGTCAAGCTCCATAAACCTGACTGATGGACCCAGGCTCTGCGGTCCTCACAGGCATCCGGAGGTATCTGTTACTGCGTTTCAGTCAGTGCTGTCGGTTTAAAAATCAGGTTATTTTAAAGAGCCACAAAGAACAGGATGAAGTGATGAGAATTTTCTTGACCAGTAATGGTCATCTAAGAAAAATTTAGAAGTAAGACCAAGTATGTACACAGGGATTCTAAGAGGAACAGAATGCAGAAAACATGTTTTTCAAATTTTTCTCTTCCATTGGTTCCATCGCCAAATTATTTAAAGCCCATTAAGGATTTCAGGGGGAAGAATCATGAGCACAGATGTGAGCTCAACTGTTACTGCCTTAGAGTTGATTTGATTTTTTGATTTGGGGGCTTGTGTTTTGTTTTGTTTTGTTTTCAAAAATGTAGTACGGTCACACAGTGCTTAAAAAAGGGATATGATCTGAGAAATGTGTCGTTAGGCAATTTTCTTACTGTGTGAACATCACAGAGTGTACCACACAGACCTAGATGCTATAGCCTGCTGCGCACCTAGGCTGTGTGCTATAGGTGCAGCCTGTTGCTCCTAGGCTGCAAACCTGTGCAGCATGTTACCGTATTGAATGTTGCAGGCAGCTGTGACACAAAGGTAGGTATTTGTACATATGAATATATCTAAACATCAAAAAGGTACAATTAAAATGCAGTATAAGAGATAAAAAATGATACACCTGTATAGGGCATTTACCATGCATGGAGCTTGCAGGACTGGAAGCTGCTCTGGGTGAGTCGGTGAGTGAGCATCCAGTGAACATGAGGCCTGGGACACTTCTGCACACCTCTATACAGCTGGTAGCACAGCAGGTGTGTTTATACCAGCATCACCACAAACGTGCAAGTAGCGTGTTGCACTGTGATGTCACGATGGCAACGATGTCACTAGGTGATAAGAAGCTTCCAACTCCATTATCTTGGGGAACCACCATCGTGTATGTGGTTAATTGTGGAGCAAAACACTGTCACGCAGCACGAGTGTATGTACTGACTGTACACATGTCTTTTTTTCTGGAATAAGTATGGAAATGTTTCTGCTAAGGAGAAAACAAGTTGTTAATTAGGAGGGCAAAGTAACTGACAATAGTTTATGGGTGTTTTTAAAGAAAAAGAAATAGAGGAGACATAAAATTGAGTATCACTGGCAGTTAATGCCATGGTAAGCAAGTAAAACCACGAGGAAAAGCAAAATGTCCCCCTTGCAAGAAATATTCTACAAATCAAGGTCTCAAGTGGAGTCATAGCATTCATTCATCGAACTGTGATGCCTTGGAGGTTTTTTTCCTTTTCTTTTTGGTCTAGTAGCAATTCAAAGTAACTTCATTGTTCTGTTTTGCTTTGAAAAGTGAGAGAAAAGGCTAATTATCATATTTTGCTTCTCTTTGAAAACATCTTCAATTTTCAAAAATTAATGGAGAAATGGACTGTTCTGTAAAAACAAAAGAAATACCTCAGAGCCTCCAACAGCATTAAGGAGAATAAGGTCTGGAAGATTTTATGAAGAGCATACATCAAATGTTATTTACATATTATCCAATTTTAGATGAGGGAACACCACTGATGTAGAAGGTTCTCTATAGAAGGAGCAGTCAGAAGTGCTCATGTTTGCTCGTGGCTAAGAATTCTGAAACCAGGGAAACTGTACCGAAAAGATAAATGGAAATATACTGGAAAGGGAAATGTAGCTGAAGTGTTTCCATTAGGGCATGATGAAAAAAGCTGGATCTGTTTTATGTAAATTTTCAGCAGTGACCTGGTAAAGAAAGTCAAAAGTACATTAATTAAATTTACAGAGCCAGAAAAGGTGAAGACCCAGGAGGTTAAACATAAAAATACAGATGGACTGAGAGAGACGAGAGGAAATGGACAGATTTTACAGCATGATATCCAGCCTGCGAATACGCAGGCGGCTACAGTGGGGAATACCGGCCAAAGACAGAGAGCTGGCCTAAAGAAAAAGTTAATAAAACGCTGAGTCTGAAAAACCCTACAGACCAAAGCCAGGAAATTACGAAGCTGTGGATCCCGCAGTAACTGTAAATTAACCCCCTCGCACATCTGTAGTATTTCATACGACTGTCTGTGGTGTTAACTTTCACGCCTAAGCATGCATGTGTGTGTGTGTGTTTCGCCTGAGTTACGGCTGTAAAGGGAGCAAAGGCGCTAACAGGACGTGGAACGGATCGCTGGCCCCTTTCACGGGTCGCCCAGGACCCCGAGCCCGAGCCGTTCATGCGCCTTGGAATGGAGCGAGCGGGGAGAAGCCTTGATTGTGCGTCACGCTGCTCAGCAGAGGGCCCAGGAGGAGACACATGCTTCTTGACAATTGCAGCGAAGTCGCGAGTGTCGCGAGTAGGTGGAAGGAAGTCTGTAACACGGCCCAGAGACGGCACCGTGGATTGACTGTGTGCCCACTCCTGGTCTCCCCTCTCCTTTGCTCGCCTGGTGTGAACTCCTCCCCCTTGCACTAATACGCTCCTTTGCCCCCTGCTTCCTGCCCAGATACCGTCCCATGTTTCCTCGCTGTAGACCCCTTGTCTTTGTGGGCTCATCGCAGGTGCTAAAAGGCAATGTCTTTTAAAGCTTCCGATCTGCCGAGATGGTTGTTTCTTTGTCTGGTTGGGGGCTCTTTTGTTGTTTTGTTTCACATTTTTCGGTCAGTTTAACATGATACACATTCCAGCGTATGACCAGCATGAAAGGGTCCGCAACTTCTTGCTGAATCGCTCAGGCCATCTCTCTCCTAGTTCTTGTGTCTGTTTCTAGCAACTTCTTCCTGTCCTTGTCATAGCAACGCTGATTTTCCACCCTCCTTCCTGACTTTTGCCACACTGGGGATTTTTCTACGTATGTGACGACTCTTCTCTTACCACGTCTTCGGGTCCTCTGGCCCCCTCGGCTCCCTGGGGCCCCTTTCCATGGCCACCTCCCACCCCCCGGCAGGGTCCCACCCCAACCTGGCCACTAGACTCTGAGTCTTCTCCAAGATCTCAGCCTCCGATTGCCCTCGGTTCACAGCGACCCCTGTCCCCCCTGCCCCGGCCTGCCAGCCCCTTCCCACTGACGCTGCCTCCAGCTCCCCTGCCAGTACCAGTCGGCAGCCTCGCGGACTTCCGCTGGTGCCCGATAAACATGCTCTTACCAGCTCTGCCAGCCGTGGGCTTCCTTTCTCCAGCCAGGCTCCCAGACCCGTTCACTCTTGTCCTGAATCCCCTTGCCCCTGCGGTTCTGCTGTCGGCCCTGGCCTTGCCCCACTCGGTGCTCCCAGGCTGCCGGGCACTCCTGCGGCAGCGCAGAGTCTCTAGACCCTGGACGCGGGCGTCTGCTCGTGCTGGTGGCTGGGCTCTCCTGTCCCACTTCCAACTCCCTGCGGGGCTTTCCAGGGCTTTTGGCTCCTTGCTGCTTTGCTCTGAACATCTGACCCTCCTCCTCCCTACCCAGAGATGGAGGTCACTGCCCGATGGTTCTTCTGTACCCTCCTCACCACCCAGAAGTCCTTCATGGCGTCATCTGGCCTTGCAGAGCCACCCTTCCAACTTGGCTCCTACCCCTTCCCCCCTCTCACCTGGGTGCTCTCTGCCAGTTCCCCTCCTCCTCTTCACATGTCAGGACTCTTCCTCCTCCTGGCTCCTCCCTGCTCCCAACTTGTCCTCCCGCCAGGCTCCCTCTGGCCTCCCCCACATTTACTCATGCGTGTTGCTGACACCCCGCCAGCCCCCGACTTTCCTGAAATATCTTCCACCTTCAAAGTGCAGCTACGGCCTGGGTCCTCCTCCGCCCAACCTGGACTTCATGGAGGGCTGGCTGCTTCTCCTCCTCCCACCTCCTTACACAGGCCACCTAGGTGCCAGCCTCACGCCTTCCCTTACCATGCATTCCTTTTCTCTGTGATCTCCTGAGCTGCCTCAAGTTCACCCATCAGCAGTTTGCAGCACAGTGCAAACGACCCCAACAGGACAAGACTAGCCCTGCGAGGTCCAGTTGAGGTCCTGGCTCTGCTGTGCCCCAGCCGTGTGACGCTGGCCAAACTACTTGGCCTTTCTCACCTGGCACCCTCGTCTGTAAAAGAGGAATCACGACAATGCCTCCCTCGCGGGTTGTCGGGAGGATGAAATGAGCTAGTTTATGGAAGAGGCTGGGAATGTGGCCTGTGGGTAGCACAAGGTCCTTGCAGCTCTTTCCTGGGCGCCACGGCCAACCTCATCAGGCTTCACCTGAGTGCTCCACACCCTTGTTTCCTGGCCTCTCTGTAGAACCAGAACTTTCTTGACTTCCCTCAGAGCTTTAGGTCCCGCCTCCCCCTTCTCTGTCCCCCTCCCTCTGATCCAGGTTTATCTCCTCGGCACCTTCAGGGGCCTCCTCCTGGGCCTCCCAGGTGCTGCCTGCGCTTTGATCTCTCCGTAGCCAGGGCTGTGATGGCTGTGCCGGGCCCCACAACACCCCCGTAGCTCCCTGCTGCCTCCTGAGTGCAGCCTGAGCCCCTCGGACTGGCAGTCTTCCCGCCTGTGCAGGCTCCCTCCCCACGGCCCCTAAACCCCAGCACACTGCTGTCCCACACCACCACCCTGCCTGGTAGCTCCCAGTGGGGTTCTCTGTCCCTCTTCTGGCTGGAGTGCTCCTCTTACCCGCAAGGAGGTGGAACCTCAGTGAACCCACACTGGGATCTCTCTTCTAGAACCCGTGTGACTCTGCTTTGCCTTGGAAGTGTCTCCATGCCCCCGCCCTGCCCGAGAGCTGCTTGAGGGCAAGTGCTGTCCCTTTGTTCCCCCTGCAGTCCCGGCAGCAGTGCATGCTGAATTGAGCCTTGGTGACTTCACTGGGCCCCAGCCTTTAAACCCAGCATCCTGCGCTGGGCCTTGCTGTGCAGGTACCACTTGCCAGGGCCAAGAGTGGAGTGTGCCCAAATTGTGACAGATTCCACGTGCAGAGACAAAGGCCAGGGAATTAAATACCTGGCCTGTCCAAACATTCACATGCTCGGTGCCCTCCCAGTCTCAGTCTCCCCTTGCTGTAAGGCTCACTGTCCTCGTGCATGTCCGCGGTGTGTGCAAACCTCCAGAAGACACAGACCCTACACCCTTTGCAGGGTTTTGCAACTATATAGATCGTATCATGTGTACCCTTCTCCTCAACACTGAGTTGTTTTGTTTTTAAAAAAACTGTTTTTGAAGTTTATCCATAGTGATATTATTGTAGTTCATTCATTTTAGTGCTGTTTTGACTTATATAAATATGCCAAAATTTATTTAGTCTCCTGTCGATAAACATTTAGGTTTCCTTTTTCTCCCCACTGCCATTGCCAAAAACGTCACAGCAAACACTCCTGAGCATGTCTGTTTGTGGACACGGATGAGTTTCCCGAGAGTATATCATCTGGAGTGGAATGCACACTGGAAATCACTCAATCTGTGGCTTTTCTTTAACTTTGTTTATGGTGTCTTTTAGTACGAAAGTTTTCCATTTTAATGCAGTCAAGCTCATCTGTCTTCTTTCACGGTTTTTGCTATTTGCGTGTTTTCTAAAAGCTTAGAGTCATAAAGATATTCTCCTATATTTCTTCTAAAAAGTTTTAACTACTTTCCACTGTGGGGTCTTCGATCTACCTGGAAGTGACGCCTGCCTGCGGGATGAGGTCGGCTCTGAGGTTTGCCCCTGGGTAAGCAGTGCCGCGCACTGGCGAGCCCTCCTTCCCGTCGGCGGACAGCGCTGGGTTTCTAGTGTTGTCACGTGAGATTTTCGGGTCTAGGCTCAGAGTCTTGGGCGTTGCACTGAGAGAAGGGGCTGAGCAGGGCCCTTGTGCTGCTCTGGAGCTGTGTCTAGAGGGACACGAGCGTTTGCCTGTGGAGCGTGAAGCTAGGAGAGCATCCGAGATGGTCCATGATGCCTGTGTGGGAGGATCTGCCTCTCTGGGAAGTCTCAGAATAGTACCACCTCCAGGACAGCTGTCCCCGCGCCCACAGCTGGAAATCCACGGGGAGCTGCTGTGCCGCCAGCTGCAGCCTTCCTCTGCTGGCTCAGATCACGTCCCTTCTATGAAGCGATTACAGTCATGCGTTGCGTGAGGACGTTTCGGCCCGTGACAGACCACATATACAACGGTGGTGCCATAGGATTATGACACCTTTTCCGTGTTCAGAGGCACAGATGTTAAACTGCTCACCATGGTGTTACACCTGTCTGCAGCGTCCAGAGCAGTCACATGCCGTGCAGCCGGCAGCCTCAGAGCAATCGGCGGTGCCTGGGCGCGCACGCCCTGGTGTAGGCTGTCCCACCCAGGCCTGTGTGAGTTTGCTCTAGATGTTCACACAGCGAAGAAATTGCCTCATGATACATTTCTCAGAGCGGTGTCCCCATCGTTAAGTGACACATGACTGTGTTTTTTAACTTGCCAATGCCCTCTGGGATGATTTGAAGACTCAGATGTTATTTTTGCTTCCTAGGCACCAACCTTAATAGGACTTGTCCGACTAGGGGATAGTGAGGACCCATGAAATCCAGGCAAACCGCCCCACCCCGTGTAGACTCCGAGACGACTGTTAATGTTGTTTGGTAACCGAGCACCGAGACACAGCAGCTTCTGCGTTACCGAGTAGTGCACGACAAGCCTGCTCGTCAGCACAGCTGCAGTGTGCTGGGGAATAACCAGGCTCCCTGGGAACAGTCTAATTATTAAAGTTATTATTTTAAGACCATTACATTTTAAGCAGAGCAGAAAAAGACAAGGGTCAGAAATGTAGTGAAAGAATTAACTTATGTATGATAAAATCGGACTGGGATTTCTGAGCTAAAAACGGAAGCTGGATTGTACGAATTTAAAGGCTTGCAGCTGATTAAAATCAAAGTTATAGAAAGGTTAGCAAATTATAATACAGAAAATATTAGTAAATTATGAAGTAGATAGCAAAGCCATCGCCTATTAAGGGTATGCATCTCTGGTGCCATAGGACAGGCACTTACCCCAGAGTTGGAGAAAACTGGATTCAAACCCTGACTCAGCCCCTTCCTGTGTGGCCTTGGACTGGCCACTCAGCCACTGAGCCTCAATTGCTTCATCTGTAAAATGGGAACAATTAGTGTCTTTCTTGCACGGGTTTTTGTGGGGCTTAGAAATAATAAACATGGTAGTACCCAGGCAGAAGGGATTGATAGAGGAGGGTGGAAACTAAAACCAAGACCTGCCTCTCCCTCGTGCCCGGGGCCAGTGCCTCGGTGATGAAGTAGGGAGCACTGGGGCAGAGGGGAGGGCCGGGGGGCTTGGTTTCAGACACACAGTATGCACATGTGTTATTTGGGATGTCCTTATTGGGAGCTTGGCATGATCAGAGGGGGTGCTCTCCTGTCGTTCCGTGCACCCGGCAGCGCACGTGAACAGACACGTGACTAGTCTGCGCTGCGCGCCCGGTTCTGTCCGGAGCACGCGCAGGTGCCGGCAGGTGCAGTGTGGGACACGTGCTGCCTTCATCTCTGTGTCTCCCACACAGTAACCAAGAGAGTGGCACAGAGTAAGTGCCCTGAAACGGCGGCGGCGGAGGGAAGGCAGGTTGGTTGTGGTTGTAACGTTATCTGCTTCACGAAAGAAGTAATTATCGATTTTAAAAGCAGACAGCATTATTTTAATTTCTTCAGTTGGCACTTCAGATGGACATTTTGTTTGCAGTTTTCACTGTGTTGTCATGAATTCTTTATTAAGTCAAGTCCTTTCACCCCTAAGAACATTGTTCTATTAAAAAAAAAAAACATGAACCTTAGTGTACAGGGGCAGTAAAAAGGATGACGCAAGAGCAAGTGAGCAGAGAGAGAGACGCAGAGAAATATGCAGAGGCGTCCGGGGGGAGGTGGGGCCGGCTACAAGCTGCTGCTGAATTTCAGTTGCAGTTGTCAGAGGTAAAGAAAACATTGGAGAAAATGTCTCATCCAGGGGTCCCCGGATTGTTCGGCTCCGGGAAGGCTGAAGGCTGGCCGGGGGCCAGCTGGCAGGGGCTCAGACGCCTGGTACTGAGCTCCAGCCACTGAGCTCATTGGCTCCAGCTAAGTCATTTTACAGTCAGAGCTGTTTCAAGATCAGCACTTGGTACAATGCAGATGTCGGGGTCGGGGGAGGCAAGGTAGAATTTGAGGAAGCAAGAAATACGTGCTTATTTTTGAGGGTTTGGCTCCAGGGCAGCATGGGGTTCTGGTGCAATGGAATGTGTGAGTATGAGCACAGCCAGCCACGTGCCAGGCACGACAGCCCTGGGGGTGGAGGGACCTGTGTCAGTGTTGCAGCCCTGGGCTCAGAGGCGCGATTCCACCCAGGCCCATCTGTGTGCGCAGTGCTCACTCACCACTCTGCTGCTGAGACGGTCCTGGTCCCTGCGGGTCCCGCAGCTCTGCTCCCTGGGTGCATGCTCACATGACTTAGTGAGGCGAAGGAGCCCACCAGCCGTGCCCACAAGGGGACCTCTCTCCTCTCCTGAGCGTCCTTCTCGTAGATGTCAGTTCTGAGATACAGATCCAGAAGCACCCCAAGAAATCCAGCCGGATGGAAGGCAAAACAACCTTGATCCGCAGCGTGAACAAGAGCCAAGAGGAGGCTGGATAAGACCAAACCATGGCAGAGTTGAAGGCTGGTGACTCAAGGCCTTTCCAGGCCCCCCCACCCAGCATCCTCGTCTCCTGCTCGAGTTGCCGTGGACGTCCTGTGCCCACTGATTTAAACATTACATAATAACGTATGAATTAAGTTCAAGCCCAGATTTGCATTCGAGACTGTTAATTCCACTCTGCTCAAACTCACCGATGGAGGGCCTCTACCGGGGCAGAGAGAGGGCACACCCTGGGAGGCCCGGGAGGTATCCTGAGTGTCGCATCTTAAAAATGATGTTCACTTGAAGTCTCTGGTTTTAGGTAAAAAAAGAAATCACTCAAGTGTATTGTGAAAATGTTATTAGTTTTAATGTGAAATGATCTGTTTTCCAAACATTTGGGTGAGATTGAAGACCCGGGAGGCTGTGGCTTGTGAGCATGTGGTTTGATGTAACTACTAGCATGTTGGTATTCTAATTTAGGGTACAGGGAATCTTTCAGGCTGTATCAGCATTTTAAAGAGTATTCTGAATGCCCAGAGGAGTGACGGATAAGGACTTTTCAGTGAGATACAGTATCTTGTATTTAAGGTATGTTTGTGTGCACACACGCTCTTATGGGATCCCCGATTACCTACATCGTCATTAATCCCAAGGAGAAAAGTCGAGGCTGGGGGCATTGTCCTTCCCAGGGTCACTCCTAAGCCACGTGGGCTGGGGGCCGGCGCAGTTTTGGTCACCACCAGAGACAGTTACTGTGCGGGAAGCCTGGAAGCCCAGGACGGTCTCTCGGACTTCCAGCTCTGAGATTCCTTTTCCTGCTGTGATAGGGCTCGATAAGCAGACGGCCACGGCAGTTTGGTTCCTCACCCCTCCTCCAGCCCCTGGAAGCAGCAGAGGCTCCAGAGCACGGCTGGGCTGAGAGTTGCCCTCTTCCTCCTGGGCTGGGATCTGGGCAGGCCCGCGTTCGGCTTTGTGCTGTGCGGCAGTGTGGACGACTTGTTTTCTGAGCAGTCGTCCCCTCTTTTGCCTTTTCTGTTTGGACACAAAGTTACTGGTGAACACCGTTCGCCACCAGAGAGCAATATCTGAACGTCCCGAGTGGGGTTCTGCGGACCCGAGAAGCAGCGCGCGGCACCGCACGGTGAGAGCTTCCCCTGCATCGATCCGTAAGAATGGACGGCAGCACGTAGGCGTTGAGCACGAGGGCGTGATGCTTGTGCTGGAGCGCAGAGGACAGGTTTCAGCTTTCTCTCCGCAGCCGCCACTATGAGCACTTGCTGTCTGTCACCAGCAAGCACCTGGTTCCCAGTGTAATTCGAGAATTCTGTAGCATGCGGCTCACACCCCTCTTGAGAACAGGGGTGGGTAAGCCCTCTCCTGACAGTTGGAGCAGATCGTACTCTTTGGTACCCAGCGCCCCCTCAGAGCTCATTCAGGAATCCCTGTACGTCACCGTCAACCACGCCTGGGATGTCTGTGTGAGAACTGTCATCACAGTCGATGGTGTAAAACAAAACTCAGTTACAGGTAGTGTGTATGACCCCATGTGCCGGCTCTTTCTGTAGTGCTTTACATTTATGAATTCCTTTAAGCCTCACCATAGTAACCCTTTGAGGCAAGGACTATACTTTTCCCATTTTACAGAGGAAGAAACTGAGGCGTGATGGTGAAGCGATGAGTGAATGGCAGAGCTGTGATTGGAGCTTAGGCCGTCTGTCCGTGCTTGCTGCGGCTGAGTGTTTGTGTCCCTCCCCAGACTCAAATGCTGAAGCCCCTTCCTCCAGTGTGACGGTGCTAAGAGGTGGGGCGTTTAGCAGATAACCTGGGTTAGCTGAGGTCATGAGGGTGGGGCCTTCACGGTGGGATTAGTGCCCTTATAAGAAGGGAAACCAGGAGCTTGCTCACACTCTCTTTCTCTGTCTACGCATAAACAAAGAAGTCCTGTGGGCACACAGTGAGATGGAGGCCCTCTGCAAGCCAGGAAGAGGGCCTTTGCCAGAACCCGACCATGCTGACGCCCAGATCTCAGATTTCCAGCCTCTAGGACTGGGAGAAAAGAAACGTCTGCTGTCTAAGCTGCCCAATGTGTGGCATTTTGTTCTGGCAGCCCCAGCTGACTCAAGTGGTGCTTTTGAAGACCGTGCAATCCGTGTCTCACCGAGGCTTCTTTCAAGACACACTTGCCAGTCGCTGTCTGGTCCTTTCGGATCCCTTCCCCAGTAGCGCCTCCACAGGCTCTTGGCTAGAGACCTTGGGTTCATCCCCCTCTGCGGGAGGAGGGTGAGCACACACCTGCTGACTCTGCCGTGGGGAGTGGGGGCGACCCACACGGTGCCGCAGGGTGTGTGTTCGGGCACCACAGCCGCCGGTGAATGGATGAAGTGAGGTGGTGCCGTCTGTTCCAGGGCTCTGGGCTCCGTGGGGACAAGAGAGCAGGTTGTGCTGTGCCTCAACCCAGTGCCTGCATCCCTGGACCTCCCAGATGCAGAGGCCAGCGGGTCACGGCCATGCGAGGGGTGCTCATCTCTTCCCAGGGCTCATGGCTCAGACGGTGACAAAGAGAAATGGTCATCAGCCACATCTTTAGCGGTGTCTGCCCTAAATACTATAATGTTGGACCTAATATTCCAAATTATCAGGGATTTTGAGACTGTTTGGCATCTAATTTTCCTCTGCAGGAAGGCGTGTGACTTTGCTGTGTCAGCACTGTGCCTTCCGTGTAGCCACGTGAGGGTTGCAGTCTAGAAACAGTGATTGTTAAAATTGTCCACAACATGTGATACAAACAAGGTGCCACAGACAGGCAGGCTCCCGGCATAATTTCTGGAAGCTGTGGTCTCACCTCCACCAGAGGACAGTCACCGCTGGGGTGGAGCTTGGCATCTGGTGTCTCTGAAGCCCTTCCCGTGACTGCTGCCCAGCAACTGCCCCCACGACATAGAAGACAGGGACTGCACACGTGTCTTCAGGGGACGCTGGTTTTTAATATTGTTCCCGAAAGTAGGAGAGTGCAGATTGCCTGTTTTCAAACTACGCAGTACGGGTTCTAAACCAATCCCATTCTCCCACGTCCCCAGAGCAGCAGCAAGCCGTTTTCCTGCCTGAGTTTCCCACATCACACACTATGCAGAATGGCATAAATGGCCCAAATAACGGCTTCCGGAAGTTACTAGAAAGCAGAGCACGGGGGGCGTTCTGGGTGTTGTAATATAACTATTTGGTTAGACCAAACATTTGGTCTCCAAAATTGGGCGCTGACGAGAAAAATGGGAAGTGAAAGTGACTATTACTGTGGAAGAAAAACCGATGAAAAACGCGAGGGGTTTAAGGGCCTCACCTCTCTCTCAAGCAAGTCGGGGAAGCACAGTAAGGACACGCCGCCTCTTCACACCCTGTTTGGGAAAATTGGGAAATGTCTCTCCACGCCACCTGGGAAATAAACAAGAGTTTAAATGTCACCGCCAGTTAAAAACAAAACACACTCCGGTCTGTGTGTCTTGCGGGGGGAGGGAGTCCCGGTTTGCATCAGGGTCTTCTTCGCAGAGCATTTTAGCCTCGTCCGAGTTGCCCTCCTGCCTGGGGAGAGCGGCCCCTCTCGTGAAGCTTCTGCCTTACTGAGCTCATGGGCCGGTGATAACGTTTGCCGGAGTGGTCCCTCCTCATGCACAACATCATCACCCCGGTGGGCCACTAGGGCGGCTAAGATCAGAAAGACTTAATAACCAAATGAGGACGTGGAGCGACTGGAATGCGCACTTTTGCTTCATTCGGACGGCCACTTTGGAGAGCTCTTTGGCTGTTCCCTATAAAATTAATCATATACGTCCCCCATCGCAGAGCAGCACCACTCCCAGCTGCTTACCTAAAAGAATTGGAAACGTGTCCACAACAAAAAAGACCTGTACAGGCATGTGCACAGCAGCCTTCATCTTAATTATAGGTTCGAACTGGAAATAACCCACATGTCCATCAGTGGGAGCCTGGATAAACAAATTGTGAAATAGTCATACAGTGGAATACTATTCAAAACTAAGACGGAGTTACAGATGCGTGCAACGGCGTGGGTCAGTCTCAGAGACACTATGCTGAGTGAAAGAAGCCAGAGTCCAAAGGATTTGTACTTTGTCTTCCATTTATATGAAGTTTTAGAACGGGCAAGTGATGGCAGTCAGGGCAGAGATTGCCTGTTGGGGTGGGCGTGGACTGGAGAGGGCACTGGACGAGGAGTGGAAATGCCCTGTGCCTTGTTTGGGGTGGTACAGGCAGTTGTCAAAACTCTTTGAACTAAATACTTGAGATTTGTGCATTTTAGTGTATTTACATTATAACTCCTAGAGCGCATTGCCTTATCATCCCGAAAGAGGAATATGCTCCTTGGGAATATAAGGAGATGCTTTTGAGAAACCTTATCATGTTGTTATGGTCATGAGCCGCCACTGACTTTGGGGGTTTCAAAAAATAGCAAGGTCTATTGATAAAGCTCCCTTACACTTTGGTGACAAAAAATGTTAAGAATGCCCACTGTCAAAAAGGGTGTGTTTTTTCTATCTTTTGTTTTTAATGACACTACATTTAATAGGACTGTTTTTAGGTGGTTGTGTCAACACTCCCACCGTCAGCCGCAGGTGATGGGAGGCTGAGTTGGCAGCTTTTTGTGCTGGAAGCTGTGGGTTTGTGTGTCCTTTGTGCGTGTCTTAGACATGCCAGTGCGTTGCTATATAACATCAGAATTGGGTGCGCTGGGGAGTATTGAGTTATCATAGGTACGCAGGTGCTGCTGGGATTCCTTGGTCGTTTATCTAAAATTTCATTCGTATTTCACACAGGGCTTCCGAAATGAGTGCTTGGTAGAATCATCTTCAGAGGATGTTCGGGGTATTGAACTGAGATAGCTACCCTGTTTTCCGTAAAGCTAAGCTTAAAATTGGCACCAGGCTATAGGCATTTCGTATGGGGAGAGAGTGGCATGCATGATTTCAGGAGATGGAGAACTAGCTTTCAGCCTGGACTTGGCTTCCTCCCTTCCGTGGTGAGGTAGTGGGGGCTCACTCGGTACGTTACCTGGCCGTGGCATTTTCTCTGCTGCTGCACTGCAGAGTTAGGGCCAGTCTCCTTCCGGCGCAGGGAGAATGTGTGTTCCCAGCAGGTGACAGGTGGGCTCAGCACACCTGCCTCTCAGCCGAGCCTTTTGAAGGGCTCAGCTCCTAACTGTTCAGCTGCTGCACAGGCTCCCTGAGCAACCCGATTTGGAGCTCGCACTGCCACCCCTCCTGAAACGGCCCCCAGTAGAACGAGAAGAGGATGTAAGTGTTGCACACTCGTGGAAAGCAATGATTTTGGAAGCCAAACCTCAGAAACAAGGCAGAGGCACCCTTGGCCTTTGAAAGGAGCAACATTTTCAGAGAGGAAGGTGAGGGGCAGGAGGGTGAGGAGACAGGTGGGGACGGCAGCCACAGGTGTTCTTACGGATCCGGTTGTCATCACGATTGCGTTGTTGTGTTACTGTGTCACTCGGTGGAGATGGAATTGGAATTTTTTTTTTCCCTCCTGTGTTTCTTTTTGTTTTTGTAACTTCACAAGTTTTTCCAAATTGTCTTTTACTTAACATTTGAAGTCGGTGCCTGGTGTTTCTGGTGTTAAATGGAAGCTAAACTTACGCCGTGAGGCAGGGAGAGGGAAGCTCTCCTTGCTCACATGCAGGGAGGGGACAGGGCTGGGGCAGGCCGGCTGGTTTGCATCCTGATGACTCTGCCACAAGTGCTTGTGGGAAGGTGCGGACTTAGTTTTTCTTCTGTAAAATGGGTATTGTGAAGGACTAAATAAACTGCTTTATGAGAAGTCCTGACACACAGCAATGCACAAAGAAATCCTAGTTTCCTTCTCCTGGAAGGTGCACTGTTGCCTTCTCTGTCTTTATCACATCTTTCCAAATTCACCCCGCACTCGGGAACACGGTCTGTCGCCATGTTCATGGTGGCCGGTCCTGGGCCACTGTGGGTACGTGTGATTTTCCCCCAAACCTCACCACTTCACAGTTTAACTGCCATAAAATGCCAGGCACCACCCACGGGGCTCTGGATGGTGTTCGGAGGCAGGAGGGCGGTGGTTAGGCGTGGGCTTGGCCAGAAGGGTGAGGTGGGTGCCTGGGGTCGGGGGTTCGTTGGGGACACCGTGAGGACAGACCCCAAGCAAGAAAGCCCTGTGCGCAGATGAGCCACGGGACCCGCGGTGCGTGTGGCCGTCCAGCTGCAGCAGAGGATGGAAACCAGAGTGGTTGACGCTGGGAGGCCAGGCTCGGGCCAGGGGATACACCCCTTCATACTGCACAACGGAGCTGCCCTGGGCCCCCCGATTCTCAGCCCCTCTGAGTCCCTGTGGGGGTCCCCGGTCCCTCTGCCCTGCCCCCCTCTCCGGGTCTCACTCCACTTTGCAGTGAGTTTCTAGCAAAACGTCTATTCCAGCAGCAGCAAGTGGTGAGGACTCCAGAAAAGAAAACTCAGGGACCGTGAAGGGCGTGGACACATCAACTTTGTCCCTTTCCCGGGTGGCCCAGCCTTCCCAGCCAGCTTGCCAGGTGCCGGCCAGCTCCATGCTCAGCCTTTGCTCACTTGAAACCCGCTCTGTGATCCCCAGACCCCATTTCTATTCAAAATAAACTCCTCCCTCTGTTCGCCCTGTGTTCCATTTCTGACTCAGCTACCATCTGACCTGGCCGTGCAACTCTGACCCTCAAACCCTCTCTACCCACGTCCTCCCAGGGGCTCCTGGACTCACAGTGCCAGGACAAGTCCGTCTCCTGGGGAGCCGTGCTCCCTGCTGCTCGTCCCTCCGTCCTCCTCTGCTGGGAGTCTCCCTCCCTCCACCCCTCTCTGTGGAAACCCTGTGTTCATCTTTCCGGACACTCTCACTTCTGCCGTCTCTAAGACGTCCTCCCAGAACCCCGTAGGATGTTTCGTGGTGTATACTGTATTCCACTCTGTGTAGATCTCACCATGGGGTTTTTAATTCCCTGAAGGCAGGGACCATAACCTGTTCATCTTCCTGTTCTGGGTGGGAGTACCCCGTGCCCTGCGCCAGGTGGCCGTGACACGGCAGTGGCTCCGAGATGACCGTGCAGTGGGGGGAAATGAGTGGAGGAGCGCAGTGAGGCCGGTCTGCTCCGTAGTGAAGCGACGTGGGCAGCTCCGACGTCTCTCTCTGTGACGGATTTAGGACAGCGTTCTGGTCAGGAGGGCCCCGGAGCACTTTGTGAGAGAGACAACAGCACATGTCAAACTGGGAGACTGGGGACGAGGGGCCGTAGAGCTCCAGAGAGGGCCGAGCCCCTTCTGTGCCCTTGACGTTGCAGCCGGGTGCACGCATGGCCCCCCGTTGAATTTAATGCTGTCTGTTGTTTTTCTGTTGTGGGATGTTTCACGTTGATTAAATTACGTCTCACTGTTTTCGAAAGAAAAAGTGTTAATACATGCGTCCCTTCTGTTTCTCGCAGGCTACTATGGTCCTGAGCTCCGCTCACTTCTGGCTGGGGTTGTTTCTGGTTCCGACGGCCTGTTTGATTGAAGACGTGGCGTGGAGAGCGTAAGTTGAGAAATGAGGTGGTGATGCTGAGTCTGGTCCGTCTGTCCTTGCGATCGTCTTTCACGACAGTTCTGAAAAAACGGGTCTCTCACCACCTGCCAGCAAAAGATGTTTTCTTTTTAGTTTTTACATTTAACTTTTGCTTCCTCGTGGTATGAAAACATAGACAAAAGGGAGCCCTGAGAGAGACTGTGAAGGCCAGTGGGGATGTTGCCTCGTGCGTGACTGTGAGGAAGAGTTGTCTAAGCACAGACCCAGGTCGTCAAGTTTAGGAAGTACAACTCAAAACCCCCGTGTCTGTAGCTGAAACTCACTGTTAAGTGATCACAAATATGGCCTGGCTTTAACTCCCCTGCTTAAAGGAAAATTGTGTGTATGTAAGTCATTTCCAATTACGAGAATGAAGTAGTCTTCATTTTTCCGACAATTCACAGTAAGAATCCTTCTAATAAAATCCTCCTAGAGAGTTAGTGTACAGGTTTATGATAAAGTCAATCACAAAGATGAAATTATAGGTTATATAGGAAATAATTCATACCCATAATAATTCATACTTTTTGCTTTTATATTTTAAAATATATCATTTCCAACATATCTTGTGTACAGTGTAAAAGAAACAGCTAAGTTCCAATATAATGTAAATTTAATTTCATCCATGAGCAAAAGGAGAGGATGGATGCTCCAAATGAGATATTAATTATAGTGAGCTTTGTTTTGGCTGGGCCCAATTCTTTCTACAAATAGTTGCCAACTTCCCTGAAAACTGAGACTCCTAGCTTGGCTTAACTTTGGGCAAAGCATAATTATCTTGGGGCCCTGAGGTAGAGAATTGAGACTTTAATCCAAACCTTCCAGGAAAAGACATCAGATTTCATTTCTATCTCTCCGTTGCTCCCACACGCAGTGAGAATTATTCTTGCCTGACAGTTAAGGATGTCTTTTGAAAAAGTCTTCATTTTGGCTTTATCTTGACAACCAGCAATACCTAATGCAGAGAGAAGGGGAAAGACTATTATGGCACATATATTTTTTCCCGTATTAACTGAGTTTTTCAACTTAGTAAAAATTAAATACTAATTTCTTAAGTGCTTTGATTTACCACTATTTCCATTTTATTTGCTAAAACTGTGTTGTGTAAATAGCCTAGAATCAAAATCCTTGGAAATGAAAATTATAGCCAGGAAAGATATTTCCTTAATCTGATGGAGGTGCTGTAGGAAAGTATTAGTTCTACTATGTGTTCTTTCAGCCAGTAGGTCCACTTTGGGCTCCATGTATTCCCGTGCTGGACTTGTTCAGTTTTGCAAAGATAAGGTCATTTTAGATAAATATAGCATGGTCGTGGCTATATTGGATGACATTTTCAATTTATAGTGTTTGAGAAGTAGCAACCTGATTATCAGCTATCTTAAATTAATGTCATCAAAAATTTTTTACTGAGACTATGTATTTGCAAAAGACTTTAGCAAAAGTGTCTTTCTTCCATCTCGAAGAGAATGTTTATAGGTTACGAAGTCTCTGTTGCCTCCTTGTCTGTTTTCTGGATCTTTTTCAGTGCATTCCAAGTAAAAATTCCCCGTCACCATGAAGCAGATTATCTATTCCCTCAAACAGGACTTGTTTTTGGTTTGCCCTGGTGCTGTAAAATTAGCACCATTTGTATTTTAACACGGATATATCAAACGATCCTGTTGCCAGTCCCACCGTATGGAAAGAGTAAAAGTCACTTCCTTGCCAAGGAGCTTGCCAGCCAGGTGAGCGCAGGGACCAGGGCTATGCAAAGGTGGTATCTCAGTTCTGAGCTGAGCTGGAAAGGCCCCTGCTGAAGTCCAGAGGCACTTCCTGAACACATTTTTGTCTTGTGTTATTTGGAGGAGCAGAGAAGATAGCGGATATTGGCTGTCACCTGGAGTATTTGCCCAAATTACGTATATGTTCAATTTGTGTTATCTACTTCATGTCGAGACTACAGTCTCCTCTGTCTTCAAAAGCAAGGGTTTTGTGAGTTTATTTGGGAATTTTCCCTCTGACCGTGGGGCCCATACTGTAACTCGTATTACACACAGAGCCTGGGATATTTGTTGTCGAGACAAGTGAGTCAAGAGGCCTCTCCCGGTGAGAGAAGGCATGTTGTGACTTGCCTCTTCCCTCTGCTAAGGCCACAGAGCTTCACCGAGATTTCTCTTTCCGAACTGCAGCTTTAGAAAATGTGTTCTGGGTTTTTCTTCCCATACACTGAGCAAAAATACCAGTCCTGACTGTTCCCGATCACCCATCACTTGGTTTAAGTTGTCAGATGTTTACTGAGGCGTGAGGGGCCGTGATGCACCCTGAACTTCCCGGAAGAGTTCTCAACTAGACAATGGGAATCGAGGAGCAGCTTCAGAACTCGCTCCGCACCGGCCCCGCACGGCCGCGTTGCAGATCTGGCCGCGGTACTGTCGCAGGTCTTCAGCTTTGCCTTGGGCCAATCATAGGTCCTTCTGTTTTGTTTTGAATTCTGGTGGTCATTGCTCCGTTTTGAAAGGGCTTTTAAACTCTAGCACGAGGTCGGCCTGCCTTTCCAAACCCGTTTCTGCGGGCGCCTAAGACAGCGAGCGGCTCCGGCTTCCCGCATTTCCCCCTTTCTCTGTCCGGTCTCTCGCTGCCGTTTTAGGACTTGGGCTGCTCAGAGTAAGAAAAGAGACGCAGAATGAGGTAATTCAGTCACTTTTTCCGTGCAGTCTGTCAACATTTTGGGTGAAGATTCATTAACAGACTGTCTTAAGTCAGGTTGGGAACACCATGAACTGCCTACACTGTTATCCTGCTAACCAGGAATTCCATGAGGGACCAAACTGCCCTATCTCTTATTAAAATAACTGATTGGTTACACTTGATACCTGGCTAATGAGTATTTTTATTAGAAGCATGAAGTTTAAATTGCCCAGAACTGGTTTACTATCCCTTTGCTCACACCCTTCCAACCAACGTGTTTGCCGATGACAGCATGCTTGGGTAAGCTGCCGTGCTCGGGTTCTGTCGAGGGGAAGGTCGTTAGGATTGCTTTATAAAAATAATACGAAGCTTGAGGCCCCTGAACACAGAGGGACCGGGTTCCTTTTATGCGTGCTGTGCCGTTCATCACACAATGCCTTCCCCATTCCACAGGGACTTCATTTCCTTGTTATAACCCCAGATAGGCAGTTCGATGGAAATAAGAGGTAATGAGCAACTTCTGTATACAAATGGGCCTTGGGTTTTTTTTTTTTTCTTTCTAATGAAACTAATTTCTTTAGAAGCACATTGCATTTACTTTTTCATCTACATTTAGAATTTAACATTTTCTTTTGACTTGCTATCCTTGCAGGCAAAAGAGTGAGTGTAGGTAAAAGTTTCAGAAACAAAAAAACATTCGAGATCCTAAACCAATCTGTTTCTTTTAAAAGTTCCTCAGCACCTGGAGTCATCTGAAAGGTCACGATGTTGTTCACAGTCAGGTGTCAGTAGCCAGACACCCCCACCCTTCTGTGCTCCTCTGGCCTCTTGCAGTGGGGTTAGCTGAAGCAAGCCCTGGGCCACTGGGGTCAGCCATTTGCAGATAGTGCAGCTCACCCTGTCAGAGCTGCGACTGGGAACACCCGAACCCCTGCTCATGGCCAGACCTAAATGACATGACAGTCACCGATGCTTGAAGACTGACTTTATAACCTACCAATATTAAGTTTTAGTCCGCTCACGTAGAGACTTTGACGGGGGATCTCAGAATCATTTTCCTGATTCAGGCCTTATTTGACAAAGGTGCTGGAGAAAACTGTTTTAAATCTCTAGCATCCCTTGCACCCATGTGCTACATGCAGAAAGAGTAGCTAAATCACCGCCAGGGCTGCAATTCAGTGTTCTCCAACACAGCTAAGTTCCCAGGCTAGCTCCTGAGAGCTCCTGGAAATTGCTCAAATTGCCAAGGACCTCTTGGATGTGGTTGCAATTTCATCCACTGAGAACATGCATGATGCCTGGGGGCATCAAGACACTCAGACTGTCACCTTCTGAGGCCATTTGTGAATGAGTGAAAACAGGCAGCTTCAGTGTGGTGGGTCGGAGTCTCTCTTTCCTTGCCTAAGCTATAGATGCACAGGGCCCTGCACCCAGAGGCTCAGCCTTGCTAGTCCAGCCTGCTCCTTAGTGACCCCTCTCTCCCAGCCCAGAAGATAACAAAGGGGGCTGCTCTATACCCTGCACGGGGGCAGAGGGGTGCAGGGAGGATGGTGGTGGAGTGAGGGGCCATGAAAGAGGGAGGGAGCACACTCGCCCTTCGGGAGGAGCCAGACGGCTCTCCTGGGACCCGTGTGCGGTGGCTCAGAGCAGGCTGGGGCACACCACTCAGTGCTTATCAGTCTAGCCTCATAAGCCCAGGAGATAAAAGGCACAGCTTGGGGCCCACATACTCAGTAATATTGAACAGTATACATTTGAACATCCTTTGGGCTATCTCCTTTCCAGCAAAATGTTAGACGTTTTCTCATTTATTGTTTAAATTAAAATTCCACAGCATCTGCTTTGAACTGCAGTATTTTATCAACCCTGAGTCTCAGGACACTGTTTGATGTAATTAAGGTATTACGTGTTAAAACCTGTGTGGTTTTCTCTTGTTTACTTTGGGGGAAAGGGTGACAGGCACATATGCGGTGTCTTAGTGCTGATACTCCGTTGCAGATTAACTGGAGTGTCAGGAGATGACTTGGCATTATCTTAACAGACTTTCTTTCCTTAAAGGTGGAGGGGGCCCTGAGAGTATGTGACTCTGCTGAACCAGCCATGTCTTCAGAATGTCCCCATGACACTGATTTCGTTTCTGGGCAGATGTGCTCAGTTTTTGTCTTTATTCTATCTGTGAGCCCTGGTACTAGCGGGATCCTCACATGTGTGGATATTGAAATTAAACCAGTGCACAGCTTTTCATAATAAGGAAACCTGTTGTGTGTGGCTAACTTAGGAGCCTCTTCTTTTTACAGTTTTTCTTTTGTCTGACCTATATCTTGTAAAATGCCTTTTCTTCACCTAAATTGTTTACAACTAGTAGTTCAGTTTTAGCCTTGTTCAGTCTCAATTTTAGAAAGGCCCCGAGAACAGCCAACTATTGGAACACTGGGAGGTATTCCTCTTAGTTTCGTCAGAAGAAAGAGTACAGGTGCCTCTTCCTGTGGTTTGGGAGGGCTGAGGCTCACACTGTGGCAGCACAGCCGGCTTGCTTTTGTTGTTCTGACGGTTGTATTACGCTACTGAGGCCTATGCATGTGCACCCTGATGGGGAGTCATTAGCAAGGAAGGATGGGAAATCTGTACGTGGATACTGGTGTTGACTCCACACTTCAGGCCAAGGGTCTTGCATCCAGAACGTCGCAGGCGTCATAAGCCCCGTCACTGCTGTGGCAGTGGCTCTTTTCACACTAAAAAGGGAGGGAGGACACTTGCTAACCCCTGGGCTCTCCGACTGCATTTGGGGCACGGACCTGCGTACGTACACCAGGGTGAGGATTTAAAGCATCTTCTGGCCTTCAGATCCTGCAGTGAAGACGTTAGAGGCAGACCCTGGGTCTTCATGAACCCCGCCCAGGCTTCGGTCTGAATAACTGGGCTCCTGCCCCAGCTCTGCAGCCTTCCCGTCCTTTGTGGGTGGGGGGTGGTGCTCCTGACATTTGTGGTCCCGGTCTGCGGAGCTGGAGCCCCTGTCACTCAACGGACGCCTTGAAGGGTCCATGCCATCCTAAGCCTTGGCGGGAGGGCATCTGGGTGTGGCTGAGAGGGGAGCCACGGGTCTTCACAGCTGTGTCAAGTTCTTATGCCATGTTCTCTGTGTCTTTCCCTCGTGATACAGGGCCAAGCATACCTGCAAAAAGACGTTGCTGGAGGAGGTGCAGGAGCTGGAAACCAAGTCCAGAGTGATGGGAAAGGCCATGCTTCGGGATAGCAACGGAAAGAGGTGGGGCAGCGCCCTCGGAATGCTCGCGGAGCACGGGTCCTCCCCACCTTCCCCCGACTCCTTCCTGCCTTTCGCTTTCTTGCCTTGGTTCTCCCCGAGAGCACAGCAGGCTCAGATTCAAGCATTCAAGTTGTTCACAGTGAGATTTAAATTGTGCCCTCTCCATGGCCACGTGGAATCTGACTTTCTGGGTGGCTGGGTCTGTCCCCAGGTAAGACGGGGGTTCGTGTTGGGTCTGGAGGTGGGCAGAGTAGCCCATGTGCAGAATGGGCATCACAGCAACGTCCTCTTGAGGCAGGAGAGTCCGGGTGTAGCTGTGTTGCCAAAGAGGGTTTCAAAGCCAGGCCTCTGGATGCAGGCCCCGTTATCATCCCCAAGAGTGTGTACCCGCTGTGTGGGTCTGCGTGCAGAATAACGCATGTTAGCTATTCACGGGAGTCTTGTTAAGGTCCACTTAACAAGCATAGGGGGTGTTTTCAATAAATTATTTTCTACTGGGGTTGAGGAAGACGTGGGAACTGCAGGAAGAGATGGTGCCTCTCACACCCCGTGTTTCCTGGTGTCAGTCTGTGCCTGCCCACGGGTAGCGGTGGGACTGGGGAGCTCCTGTCCCATCACGGATGTTCACATGCTGTCCCCGTGCGCTCTGTGAAACACATATGCGCACTGCCAGAGGACGTTTCCTTGGGCCTGGGGACAATTTGCAATGTACCAAAAAGCCATTGCTATATTCTTAGGGATATAAATGTCTAGAAAATTCTAAGTGCAACTCCCCTATCAATGCTTAGAATGAAATCTGTAACTAAAGGCTGATGAAACAAAGATACAGAAGTTGAATACTTTAGAGATTCCCACTTTGTGTTTTATGTTGTTTATTTGTACCATCTTTTAAAGCTAGGAAGACAAGGCAATTTTTTTTTTTTTTAAAGAAAGAGAATCCAGGCATTTTGAGAGGCTTTCGAAGTATAATTTCAAATAGATATTTTAGGAAAGGGATTGAAGTTGTGGTTTTTGTGCATATTGATGAGTTACCTTTTTTAGTAAGTGAGTTTATTAAGCATTCATTATGAAGCAGCCATGCTAGTCACTGCAAAAAAATCATCAGTGAACAGGACAAAAATCACTGTCTTCAGTGAGCGTAAAACTGTGACCTCGTGGGGGCAGAAGGCCGGGGTTTACACTAGGTCTGTGTGTAACTGCTGCACGGGGCCGCACATGGCTGCGGTGTGCGCGGGGCTGTTCTGCCAGACAGTTTGGCACAGGGCTTGGCACCTGCTGAGTTTTCAAGGACCTACGACATTCTTTGAGACTTGAAAAAAACATATTCCTAGGCTTCAAAAATCGGGGAGTGGGAAACCCCTACAAATTCAAATTAATAAATGTTTAAAATTCTGTAAAATGCATTATCAATCTTACTAACTGGTGAGCTTCCTAAGCCCAATAAGTTTTATCCTATTTAGAAACAATTTACAGGCTCTCCTATATCTCAAGAATTCTCAAATATAGACACAGTGTTTGCTGAGCAAGCTGAAATCATCTCTCAGTAAAATGAGAATTTTAGGGCAAAATTCTTAAATTACTTTCAAACATCTTACAGGAAAAATTACGTGTACCGTGGTATGAGAACGCACTCTAACTTGTTGGTTCTGATGTGGGGCAGGGTCTCCTTCTGGGCTGTGAGCTTCTGAAAGCAGCCCTGAACGTGTGGTCGGTATGAGGGACACTCAGAAGAGGTGGTGGCCCACGAGGTCATCTGGCTGGAATGATCAGGAGGGGCTTCATGTTGGGGACAGACAGACAGCAGGGCTCTGAGGATGTGGCGGACTTGAATGGACGGGACTAACGAGAGTGTGTTTTGGGCAAAGAGAGTGGCACTTGCCAAGGCGCAGGTCAGATGGTGTGCAGGGAGCTCACCCTGCTCTGCTTGGAGGTCCACGTGCATTTAGTGCAATCTGGAGAATTCCGCCACCTCGCTGTGTGACCCCGAGCAGGATATTTCATGTAACGAGCCTCTTCCTCTGTCACGGAAGGCGGCTCATACTTCTGGGAGGGATTAGAGCTTATGAAACAGTGTGTACGACGCAGCATATTGCCCGGCCCGCGGAAGGAGTGCAAAGGTCACCGCTAGGCTGCGGTTTGGCTGGAGAGTCGTGGTGTTGATGGAAGTTGTGGGCTGTCAGCCTTGAAAGACAGCACGAGCCAGTCATTGCTTTTTGTTGATAAAAAGAGCATAATTTTAATAATTCAGTCATCCTGTTAAAAAATCACTTTTAAATGTTCAGATAGATACCAAAAAATAATTAGAGTTTAAATGTGCTTTCCCACCTTCTACATTTAAAAATCCGTTTTCTGGAAATTTACAGTGTAAATTTCACTGTAGTTTCCTCTAGTCCCGGTGTCTTGCATCACTTTGAGATTCCGAGCCAGAAGACAGTTTGGGGGCTCTGTGCTACTAATCCTCAGCAACCCCCGCCCCTTGTTTTTCTCCCTCCTAATTGCTCCCAGATTTTCTGGGTGGTCCATCTGCAAACTAGATGATGGGGGCTGCCGCCCTCTGCAGAGAGACCACGGTGTCCTGCTGTCCTGCTGTCCTGCTTGGCCTCCCGAGAGCTGCTCACAATTGCTCTCTTACCACCTCTGTTTGCTTCCTTCACACCTGCTTAGATTCCTGTGTACTCTGCTGTCCAGGAGGGGTGGAGGGTAGAGACTTCTTCGGCTGGGTTCTTCCTTCTAAATATTGTGTACACCCTTCCTTGACCCTCCTGGGTATTTTTGTCTCTTCTCACACCTTCGCATTCCTTCTTCCTCAGCCCTGTCCGATCTCTCGGTTTACTCCTGTGTCTCTCTAGCTGTCAGCCCAGCATGCAGCAGAAGCTCTGTAAGTATTTGTGGACTGAATAGCCAAAAACACCTATGTCCAGTGAGGGGGCCGTGAGGCAGGAAAGTGGCCCTGCAGCGTCACATGGGCTGGCACACAGGTGCTGGTGTGTCGGCTCCTGCTGAAAGTGGCCACAGAGAGTTGGGGACAGTCACCACTGTCATGGAGCCTCGAGGGAGAGGGCAATTCATCTCACTGCTTAAGAATAGAGCTAACATAGAATCACGGCTGGGGAGACCCATGCAAAGACGCAGAGGCCAGGAGCCGGTGCTCCCAACAGCCCGCATCCCTTGCTGCCCTCCTGTGCCAGCCAAGCCTTGGCACCCCGGCCCTCAGCATCCCTGACCACGGGGCTCAAGTCTGCAGCACTCCTTAGGGCCCCTCGAAGGACATTCTGCCAAGTCATAAAACCTAGGGCCGAGTTACTGGCAAATATTCTAGCACTTAGGCATGTAATCATAGAAAAAGAGAGCAAAAACTCCTCATGTGTTAATCTTAAAAAACCCTCTCATGCCAAGTTTACAATTATAATTTTGAACTGGTAGCTAGAGATTCTAAGTTTCCCCTTATTTTTTTAATTCATTCAATAAAATGCTTTACCCTCGCATGCCGTGGAACCGTCTAAGCCCCAAACGCGATTCTGTTAAACGTCACATTTGCATTGACTGCTTCTGCACTTTTGCGTCAGCAAACCTTGTCTGCCAGAATTAACCTGTGGAATTGATGCGTGAATGAGCCTGATCTCATGCCTGAGGTCAGACGAGATGATAACAAGGAAAGGTGAGATCAGAGAATTAGATATCCGGAAAGTAGAGTGAAGTAAGAGGAGGGTTTAGGTGACTAATAAAAATATTTGTCTTCATTTTAGTTTGCCCTTCTTGAAGGAGTGTTTTTCTCCATGCATTGTTTGTGCACCTTGCAGACGTCAGACACTTGCTAAGGTTTGGGTTGGTCACACCGTCCCGGCTGTCGTGCTGTGTTCCCTGCCCGGAGGCAGGGAGGCCCGCTGTTCCGTGTGCGGGCAGTCTACCACGTGTACGGTTAGTGCGCGTCTAAAATTGGGGCACTAAATGGAAGAGAATTCCTTTTCCCCCCCATGTTTTGCTAATATTTTCCCATCTTTATTCCTAAAGTGTGAGTCATACAGGTTTATTTTTAGTAGTGGAAGAAAATCTACCTGTGTCCACTTACCTTTACAGATATAACACAAACAAATGCCTAAAATGTCATGTGTGTTAACAGACATTTATTTTTCCCCTTAATTTTCTTTTCTTCTTTGGTGCGAGGTGAGCAGGTGTCCTGTAATGTTTTAGGTATTATGGCAAGCAAGAAACAAGGTGAATATATGTGTTGAAAACATGGAGTTTTCCAGTTCTGTGTAGTCTGAATACACAAGGAGCCCCTGGTGGCGGACGGTCTCTCTCTGTTCATCGCAGGCGGTGGAGCGGGCGGGGCCGGGGCTGATTCTCTCCCGTTTCAAGGCCGAGCCGGCCTGGTCGCTGCCTCTGCCTCCACCGGGAGGGCGGTGGATTCTCTTTCACTGAAGTGCTTTCCTCCCCCAGCGTAGCTCACTCGGTGCCTTTGGTGCAGGTTGCCGTGTGACTGGCGGGCAGTGGCCTGCCCTCCCTCCGGTGTTGTGTTCTCGGGAACACCGGTGCGTGGCTCTGTGACTGGGGCCGAGGCTGGTGCACACGGAGTAATCGAGACAGCCGTGGGCCGCCGGGGAATTCGGGAGGGAAACCTGAGTCGCTCTGCCAGGCTGCAGCCCGGTGCCGTCGGGCTCCCAGCTCATCAGGGCTGATCCCAAACAGGCCCTGGTCTGAACCTCAGACGGCGATCTGGGATCCTCCTGGAGTGTTATCTGCTGAAAACTGGGGTCAGAGCCTGATACCCAGCAGCAAACCACAGACCGTCCCTGCATTGGAGGCAGCGCTCTCCTTGTGCTCCTTCTAAAACCAATTGCATTAAAGAAACAAAAACTCCCCTGTCCATTTTGAGTGAGCGCTCGATTCAAAAACACCCCTTATGCTTTGATCTTCAAACAGAACTCCTTTGATCTTTAAAGTAGTGTTTTAAAAGCTTTTTGGTATCATCACACCTCTGAGTCAAAACCGGTGCCGCCGCCGAGGTGGACAAGACTTCATACGGGACTAAAATTTACTGTGCCGCACTCCCCCAGGATTGACTTTGTATCATTTCAGGGAAAATACCTTTTTCTCGCAGTATTACGTTGGCGTTTCTGTCTCTCTCGTCGCTTCGCTTTCCTCCCGTTTCTCCCAAAATCTCTATTATGTTTTTGTTAGCCAAAAGGATAGGAAATTATGGCATCATCTCAGCAAACCTCTCCAGGCCAGGTGGCACATGTCTGCTTCCAACACCTGGATAAGGTTTGTTTTATTCCAGCTGTGTTTTTTCCACGGCTGTGTTGTGTAGCGGAGGAACAGGCACACACCGTGAAGACAGACGGGCCTGCGCTGGCCCCAGCTGGCTGTGTGACCTCAGCTAGGTTATTGACTTCTCTGAACTGTAGTGTTCTCATCATGCATTTGTTTTGAAGTTTAATGGATAACACATATTAAATCTGTAGCATATGTAGATGTTCAGAAAGCGTTAATTAACATCCATCCCATCCCCTAACTTAAAAGCTGAATAACAATTAAATTTTATCAGCCATTTTTAACATCTAATGTTTTAACTTGGAGAAGATGTGACCACGGCAGGCTGCCTGGTTTGTGTCATCAGGGTTTGTCCCCTGGTCTAGGGCAAAAAGCCAAAATCCAGCTGAACTCCAGGCACGTCAGAGTGGTGTGGGCTGGACAGCGGTGAGTTTGGGATGGGGGGTGCCGGGGCTCTAGTGAGTTCAAAGTCCTGGTGGCTTCCCAGGTCAGCCTTTGGAGTACAGCTTCAAGGAGCTCCTGTTTGCAAAGGAGAGGGTGTACCCAACCCAGGCTGTCCCCTCTCCAGGCTCTCCTGCTGCTGACCTGTCACTGGGGGTCCACACAGGCAGCTCCTCCATAGAAGCAGCCCTTCCTGCAGAGTGCCCTCCGTCAGGACGAATTGTTCCCACACCACAGATCCCCTGTTTGTCTTCGCGTCCCTGGGTGCCAGGTCTCACTGTCTTCCCAGTGTCCTGTCCCTGAGGCCAGCCGCTTCTGCCCCATACAGTGATTCTCCTGGTGCCCTACTGTGGCGCCTGTCCCTCTTCACTCCGCCTTCCCTGCAGCTGAAGCGCAGCCTCATCATGCCATCTTTGCTGCTTGCAGCCTCTGATGGTTGCCCACCACCCGCTGAGCCCCGCGTAGACCAGGGCCACACAACATGTCTGTAGGAGCCTCAGCCTCTGCCTCCCCTCCCTCCTCAAACTGTGCTCTTCTGTGTCTGAGGCTGCCCCTGGCCCTTCTCAGTTGACTGGTTTTATACAGCAGGGTTGACACTGTGTCCTTGGCACTGTCCCAGTGGATGGTGGGACAGCCCTTGTCCTGGAGGAACTTGCAGCCCTGGGAACAAACACTGTCCACCTCCAGATGCTTTCTGATGTCACTGACTTCCCCGCTGTGATGTCAGCCTGAGCTTCCCTGAGCACATTCATTTTTAAAGGTTTTTTTCCCCGTTACTAAAATATTCAAGCATATATAGTAGTAGAGAGATTGGCACAGTGAACTCTCAGGTCCGTCCTTATTGCCCAGATCTAACAGTCACCAGGATTTTGCCACAGTTGCTTCATCTAGCTCCTTTTAGCTCTGATTCTGTCTCTGCTAAATCATGTAAAGCAAATCCTAGATATCTCAACAGTTACCCATACTCCAGGCTGCCTCTCCAAATACTCCGTTAGACATTATAACATCTATTATCAGCCATAGTATGCTTGTTTATGTTATTAAATATAAACGTTGTAACTCCAGTGCCCATGATCACATCTCCTACATTAACAATTCCTTGGCATTAATTGAATACCCAGTCCATACACGGACTTTCCAGATCGCCTCGACCCTGCCTTTTTAGGGTTGGCTGGTTTGTATAGGACCTAGGCAAGGTCTGCACGTAATGTTTGGTCCCTTTTTTCTCAAGTCTCTGCTAATCTGGAGCAGTTCTCCCCCCTTCCTTGCTTTTAATGCCATGGAATTAACAGACACTATGCCCCACTTTACTTTTATCCTAAACTGATCACTGCGTGCTGCAAATGAGAGTTTCCTCATGTGCAGAAGACGGAACTAAGCCTCACGAGGTGGCATCACCTCTGCCCAGTGTCACCCAGTTAAAGAGAGAGGCAAACCCACCTCTTCCAACTCCACCAAGCCAAGGCATTGAGAGTCACCCACATGCTTCCATTTGCAGTTTTGTCTTTATCAGAGCACCTGGAAAGCCGCAGAGGCCCACGGAAACCAGGAGGGACGCCCGCCCACCTGCCAGTGAGTGTGGTGAAGGGGTCAAAGCCTGCCGGTTTGGTAAAGCCCCCTGCAGAATTCCAAGGAAACTAGGGAATAGTGGTTGCATGTTGCTGCCTTTTAGATCCCTCCGTGTTGGAAGAACATGAACCATGCAGAAAAATCCCACCTCCCCCGAAGGAATGCGGAAGCCAAGCCATCTGACCCGTTCAGGGAAAATGGAGGCAAAGGAGTGGAGTGAAAATTGTTCACTGCTTGGATTCGGTTCAGAAAAGGGGAGCCTTGTTGAGGAGGACGGTTCCATCCGGCGTCACCTCCAGGGAGCCTACTGTGTTCTATGAAAGAAATTCATTAGAGGCTTTAATCTCGGGGAGGGAAGAACGGTGGGCAAGACCTAAAGCCAGCAAACGTTTTAGTTTTAGACAACAGGGCGACTTCTTGGGAGAACAACTGGAGAGTCACCAACACTCCCAGGCAAGGCTGGCTGGCAAATACTGGACAGGTGAGGAAAGGCATTAGGGAACAAAGGGCGTGAATGGCCCAGGAAATGGCAGGAGCTGACCGGATTACCCAGGTGGAGTTTCTGGGGGCTGTTTTCGTCCTGGGCAGCGAAGGGGAGGGGGAGGAAAAGAAAGTCTTCAGGGGGTAAAGCACCTCCTTAGCATTTAGCTAATGCCTAAGCTGCCTGTGTCCACTGAAAGTAATTGAGCCTTTTGTTGCTGTTACAGACTGATGTTTAACAATTTTTTAAAAATTTTTTATAAATACTGGTTGCCATTTATGATGAAGCAAGAGAAAGACTTCTGTTCCCCTTTGCAGGGGCGCTTCCACCGTGGTAGGAATCTGATCGGGAGCTAAGCTGGCGCATCTGTGGGCAGGAGAGGGAATGGGGAGGGCGGGGGCAGCCGGTTCCTCAGTTCCTCGTGGTGGGGGGTGGGTGAGCTTGGAGGGAGGCCCAGTGTCAGTCCCCGGTTTGCCGGTAACGCAGCTTCAGAATGCATTTCCAGAATGGCTCGAGTGTGTTCATTTTTAAAATTATGACAATTTAGTTTCATGTCAACTTTCCCTATTTGCCAGCAGGACTTTTTTTCAAGAATCATTTTTACTAATGAGTTTAATGTCGGTACCAAGCTTAACGACTGCTGGGGGCTTGTTGCGTCCCTTTTAAAGTAGTAATGAAACGTTAACACTTGAAATTCTTTTTTAGTTTTTGTTTTTTTGGGAGGATGGTTTTATTTAACCCACTTGAGCAACAGTAGAAACATTTGAAGGCAGATTTGCAAAAAAACAACAAAAAAATTTCCTTTCTTTTGTTGTACAGGTCATATAGTTTGAATAGTGATATTGCACATTCCAGGCAGGGATTAGTTCTTCAAGAGGTTCTTAGAAGGTCTTCGCTAATGGCTTTTCTACTTCATTATCAGTGGGTTGTTTGCTTTTCTCTTTGACCCCTTTTCTTCCCTGCTTCCAACTGCGACAGATCTCTGAGAGCAAAACATTCCAGACAGCTGAAAAGAGGCGACCAGGTACAGCCCTTCCGAAAGGGAGCTAGATGCTGCCCGGGATAACTAGATTCTACTGTTGGCTTCTCCACGCGCCTCTCCCTAAATCCCTAGAGAGGCCGAGGACAGAAGTGTAGACTGGCTGGCATCCGGGAGTGCAGGGGTGAAGTGATTTCGTGGTGCATTTGAAAGAATTACTGAGGCCCCTGAATGCACTGGGTTGTCAGAGGAAAAAAGAAACTTAAGGAGAGATGCTGGACATTTTTCATTTACATTTGATGGCTGCTTTTGTACTTCACAACACAGAGCACGTGTGCCCAGGTCCCAGGCGTGGGCTTTGTTGTACGGTGCGGTAGTTCTGTGTGTAGAGCTGGTGTTTGGAAAACCAGCCACAGCCCAGTTTGGTCACGGCTGAATGGGATCATTGACCTTGTAATTGAGAAGACCTTGGAGAATCTGTGAACGTCATCGCTAGGAGATGGTCACTGTAGCAGCATTGTGGCATTGCTACCGTAGGTAGCAATAGATTTATTGGACTCATGGAGAAATTTCTCTATTAATAGGAGCAGGGAAAACGTCTTCTTGGGTCTCACAAAAACCTCCCCTGGATCTCATGCTAGTGTACCTGTGAGTACATCCTCCTGTAGACCAGGACACAGGGACGACTGTTTTTCATAGAGCCGGGGCTGTTAGCTATTCCGTGAGCCCCAGTTAAGTCTCCCCTTTCTAATAGGGCAGTGATAATATGATTATTCAGTGTTTATTCTCTTTCTCTGGCAATTAGGATTGGCTCAAGGCCCCTTAGGTGGTGGTAATTGGGAATTCACAGTTACTAATGAGTAAACATGTTGGCTTCATAGCAAATAGAACCAGTGGTTGGCGTAATACGGAGTGAGTCATGTGTTCATCCATGCCGCAGACATTTACTGAAAACTGAGGCAGTGCCAGGCCAGGCTGTGGCCTAGCACAAGAGAGACGGTCCCCACTGTGCTATAGCTCGCCTGCTGGCAGGGTAAGGACACTGAACAGGAGCATCAGTGGTGACTGTCAGGGGAAAATGAAGCTGAGTGTGTGACTGGGCCAGGTGGTCAGGGAAGCCACCTAAGATGACACTGTAGGGGAAGAAAGAAGTAAGGTCTTCTCCTCACCAGTTGCAAGGCTCAAGTCTGACACTTCTATGACAAGGAACAGATTTAAAAAAAGCATAACAAACTTATCAAAGTTTTACGTGACATGGGAGCCTTCAGAATTGAAGACCCAGAGACCCAGGGAAAGCTGTGTTTTCATGCTTTGGTCCGATGAAGAATGGACAGTCATACGGAAATGTGATTGGACAAAAAGGGGGTACATCCTAATGATAATTAATGAACTGGGGGGTTGACGGGTAAGGCTATGTGGCACTCCCTTCTGCTGAGGGCGGGGCAGGACCCCTCTGGAAGGAGGGTCTTGTGAACTACCTTCAGGCAAGGTAGGCCAGCGAATTCCTTTCTGTCCACGCTTCCCACTGAAAGGAGGGGTAGGTCACAGTGACCTTCTTGCTTCTCAGGCCCTTCCAGTCCCTTTCAGTTCAAAGTACTCCACGGTAGTGTTTTCTGAGCCCTGACAGCACGTAAACTGAGGAATCCTCAACAAGACAGGCAGCCAGCCAAGGGAAGATCTGGGGAAGGAGCTTTCCAGGCAGCAGAAAGAGGTGGGAAGGCCCCACAGGGAACATGCTTGGTGTGACCGGCGCCTAGAAAGTGAGAAAGTACAGGACAAAGTCACCTAAGAGGGAGCAGTGGCCGGATCATGCAGGCCTTTGTGAGCAAGAATAGAGCATCTAGACTTCAGCCACTAGGAAACATTGCCTTGGGAAGGGTTTAAGCAAAGGACATGCATGACCCAATTTTTTAGAATTTTTGATTACCATGCCATTTTAAAGCCATGGACTGCCATTCTCAAATAAAAAGATTAAATAAAATCTCAAGTCGGGTCTTGTGACATGGGTCTGCAGTCCCCGCTACTTAGGAGGCCGAGATGGGAGGATTGCTTGATGCCAGGAGTTTGAGGTTGCAGTGAGCTATGATGACGCCATCACACTTCAGCACTTAAGTCTGGGCAACATAGCAAGACCCCATCTCTAAAAAAAAAAAAAAAGTTTGAGTAAAATCTCAGTATAAAACATGAATTATATTAGTATGAATTTATTATACATGTTCAAATTAAGACACTTATTTGTTTTAAAGTCCGTTAGTGGTAGAGCGAGGTGATTTTTCAAAATGATAAAAATTTGAAGTTAGTGTTAGGGGAGACAGTCTTATATCATCTGTCTAGGTTGCCTGTTTCCTTCTGGGTTATATTGAGAAAAGCCTTGATGTGTAAAGATTAGTTGCCAATCTTAAGTGTTTTCACAGTTTACCTTGTAGCCTCAGACTATTTCTCATTTTTGTTTTGACTATATCTAGTATAACTGTTACCTAAATTATGAAATTCTAATCATGAATGTACAAGTCATGTGAGGAAGCCACCAACAGTTTGTGTAAACACTGAAACTCTCTGAAACAGCATCGTGTGGTAATTGCTCCCTTGTGTTACGACTGTCTTGTGCAGACAGGAGCGCAGGTCAGGCAATGCACTCTGAGCAAAATAGGCTAATAGCCGGTATTATTTTATATGAGTGGATTCGTAAGAATGCTTATTTGAAAAATAGCTATGCAGAATTACAGCCTTTCTAATCAGTGACCTATTTGTAAGATCAAAAATAAGTACCTTTAATCTGAGGCCCTTACAGAAGCAAGTTAACTTGAAGACATTTGTGATTTTTAACACATTAAGATTTTGTGTGTATTATATGAAACATTTATTTTATTTAAATTATTTTAGTTAAATAATTTTTAGAAATATTCAATGGTGTGCAAAATGCAATTTAAACACTAGTGGTTAAAAGAATAGTAAATGGTGCTGTAACCCTAAAAGTGTGTATTAGCTTTATATTTCAGTTTAGTCTCAAAACGCAAATGCATACATGTCTGAAAAAAATTGAAGTCTTTGGTCAGAATGTACATGTTAGAGTAAAACACATGTAATTATTTTAATATTTATACAATTAGTTTAAGAACACAGATCGAATAATTTACAATCTTGGTATTTAAATTAAAAGGTATAATTTAAACAAGATTTTACATGTGCTCATTGAATTTACAGATAAATATAACTTTTTAGTCCTAGTGGAATCAAAATTTTTAAATTCACCCATATATTTGTTTTTGCCAGTTCGTCAGAAATAGTCAAAGATTTTAGATAGAAGAAACTTTAGATATTCAGGGTATTTCTGGAAGGATGGTTGTTTTGTGTATTAAAGCATTGATCTGTCACCCAGACCTTGTGTCCTCTTTGCTATGTTCCACCTATTCAGAAAGCATTTGCTTTTTAAGAAAGGACCAAGGACAGGAACTTGCTGAAAACACTTTTGTCATGTAGAACTTTGGGCTCGTTGTCTAAGCTATCATCCTTTCAACATCCTTACAAATCTACTGAAAACCGAAGAATTGTCCAAGTTGTCACAGACGGGAGACAAAGCCCTTTGCACGTTCCCAATTCACGCACGGTGCCTTTCACATGCTCCGGAAGACAACAGAAGCCCCAAGCGCTCAGCAGCAAAGAGCCGGCAGGGCTGGGCTGTCTGCGCGCTCACTGCCACGTGGCCGGACAAATCGGTCGTATTCTGTGACCAGACATCTAAAGATATTCTGTGTACTGGAGCATTTGAGACACAGTGACATTTCAAAATAAAATCCCAGTGAGCTTTTTATTTGATAACCCGGAGTCACGGCGCAGCCGCACATTTCTGCTACCTTTTGGCCTCTGCTTCTTGGACCCGTAAACCGTGCGGACGCAGTGCAGCCAGCTGAAGATAACATTTCTGCTGAGCAGCAAGGCTTTTACTTTCGTTTATTTAGTATTTGGAAATGACAATTCACTTGTGACCTCAGAAACAATTGATTCGTATCTGTGCTGCTTTGCAAGGGATGTCTGCGGACGAAGTGCAGTGTCTGATTCCAGGTGTATCAATTTCTTGAGGATCTTCGGGGAATTTCTCCATTAGTCCAGCAGACTTCCTCATCTGTGTACTTTAGATCCTGGTTCCAACGGTTCCATATGGGGCAACTTTTTCTTCTTCTTCTTTAGGTAATACTCTCAAAGGACATAACCACATCATTCCATCAAGTTTACTTCATAGTTTGTGTCTCTGCTTTATTTGCATTTGTGTCTTTCTCGAGCACAGCAGTTTATACCACGTGTAGGTTTCATGTTTTCTGACTTCTGTTCTTTTATAGCTCTGTTGGAGCGGGTCCAATTCGTGACGTCATTGGCAGTGTGTCCGCTCCGGGATGCCCCTTCTGTGGGTCCATTTCCATTTTCTGTGCTACTTTCACGTTAGCGTCGGCAGAAAATATTTTCACATTTCCAGCAACTGATATATATATTCAGCCACGTTTCTCATTTATTTCTACCATTAACAAGAACAACAAAAGAAAACGAAGTAGCAACAGCAGAAGAAAAACCTAAAAATGGAGTTAGTGGTGAAATTTATAAGTTTTTTCCCAAAACTTTGCCCACCCAGCTGGGAACAGCATAGGACATAATACTCCCTTAGTTATTTTTTCTTCTGTAAACCATTATCCATTTGCACCCTAATCCTTACACAGTGTTCGCACAAAACACCTGCTGGGCAATAGCATTGTGATGTTTAAAAAGTGCATGTGACTGGGCATATCCTGTCGTCAAGAACTGTGTCATACCAGTAGATGATTCCCTTACGGAACCTCGACGAGTCTCCTTCCTCATCCTCAGGGGTCAGCTTGCGTGAAAGCACAGCTTCTGAGAATTTTCCGCACGTGGTTCCTCTCTTGTGGTTGTTAAAGATGTCAGTGTTGTTGTCCTTTAGGGTGATGCCAGCGCAGGCAAGAGCACGTATCAAGCCCTTACAGTTTGCCAGCGGTGGAGCTGGGCAGCGGAGAAATAAGAGCAAGGTAATGAGGGCAGTCGGGCAGATGGAGAAAGGAAACGCAGTGCGGAAGTGTTTTCATAGAGTGATGGAGAGACTTCCCGGAGAACCCAGGGCAAATTACATCTCCCACCAACCACATAGGGAAGCAGGGGAAGAGGACTCTGGCTGCAGAGAACGAGTCAGCAGATGTAAAGAGTTACCTGGGAACGATGAAAAGCTTGGCATGATGGGGCCGAGAGTCCATAAATGCAGTAAGATGTGAGGTTGGATAAGTAGGTACGGCCAAATCACATGACCTGTGATGAAGCTGGGGCTTTATTCTGTAAGCCACGAGTAGTCATCAAAACCCTCACCTTCAAGAACGAGCTATGGAATGAGACCTTGCAGACAGAGGATATTAAAATGGGCCACCTGGCCTCTGCTTCAAGGTCTCTGCGTATGACCGTGCAACAGCAAAGTTATATGTCACCAGGATTCCTCTCCCATGCAGGTTGTTTTATGAGATGCATATTTCATCTGAGAGTGTCTGAAAGTCACCCTCTCCTCCACTCTAGAACAATGTGCATAATAGAAAGGTTTGCTTATGGTGGCCTCATACCCTTTTGAGGGGAAAAGAAAAATTTTTGGTTAACTACTGCCTTGCACATAAGCACCAAGCAACCAAATGTGCAAATTTAGAATGATGCCTCCTTGGGCTAACCCTAAAGTACCCTCCAGCCCTGGAGAGTTTATGGCACTGCTAATGCAGGGAATGTGATTTATCATACAAGAGCAAAAGGGTAGCTGTTTATTTAGTAGAAATAATGTATGCTGGTTACAAGGATGGAAAAGAGAATAAAACTAAGATTACTATTAGGAATTTCGTCCAAAAAGTACACATCAAAACATGATCAGTGGGTGTATCTCAGGTCAGAAAGCCAAGAATAAACAGCTGAGCTGAGTTCCATCTTCCTTCCACGCCATGTCCTTTCAATTCACTCTCCTCTCCCTGCCCTCTCCCCTGAGCGTATACTCTGGGTTCCTTAGAGTCTACCTTTAGGCCAGTGGTTTTCAATTATTTTGGAACAAGAACTTCTGTGTCAGTAGAGGATGCTTTCAGTTGCAAATAATAGAAACCCCAATTCAAACCGACCTTCAGGATGGGAGAAGCACTTGGCTTGTTTAATTTGAATGTTCTGCGGGAGAACAGCCCTGGCTGATGCGTCCCCAGCCAGAATGTCATCGAAGACCCACCAGTCTCTTTCTGTCTTCTCATTTTGCCCCCAATGCTTTGTATTATACTGAGTCTGTCTCCTGGCCCCTGTCATGGTCACAGGGAGGCTGCCTGAAGTGATGCAGGACCAGGAACATCCTTGTTCGCTGGGGGAGAGGGGCATTTGCCCTGACAACCAGGTAACAGAACTTCCTGTTTTCCTTCATGGGACCATCTGGAGCCAATTCCTACAGTCAGGGACATGCCGTGGCAGATCGGACTAGACTGAGATTACCAAAGCCCATCCGTTAGGAAAGCGGGGTGGGGGTGTCACCCTGACTATAGGTGCTGTTCGATGGGAAAGGGAAGCAGTGAATGTGGGGGGAACATTAACATGTCTACTCCAGGCCTCTGGGAATCTGAAGAAAGCTGTGCACTATCTCCCTATGTGTTAATTTTGCATTAGATTTTTGGGGGATTCACTAACCCATTGAGGACTGTCATTCCTTATTTTTAGCTTTATATAGGTATAATTGATCAATAAAAATTGTATATATTCACGTTGTACACATATTAATACATTGTGAAATGATTAACACAACCAAGCTAATAAACGTATCTACCGTTTACAAAAAGGTAAAAGGAACAAAAAGGAACATTTACAAAAAGGAACCTTCTTGTTTGTGTGGTGAGAACACTTATGATCTCCGTTAGCAAACTTCAAGTGTACGATACATTGTTATCGCTGTAGTCACCTTGCCGTGCATTAGATCTCCAGCACTGCCCATTCATCTTAAAATGTCTGTTAAAAAAATAAATTAAAAAACAAACAGATCTCCATGACTTACTCATCTTATAACTGAAAGCTTGTACCCTTTGGCCAACTTCTCCCCATTTCTCTACGCCTTGACCCCTGGTAACCACCCTTCTACTGTTTCTGAATTCAGCCTTCTATAGACTTCTTTACGTACGTCAGATCATGCAATATTGGTCTTTCTCTGCCTGGCTTATTTCACCTAACATGACGTCCTTCAGGTTCTTCCACCTTGTCACAAATGGCAGGATTTCCACCTTCTCATGGCTAAAATGTATTCATTGTGTGTGTGTGTGTGTGTGCGCCACATTTTCTTTCTCCATTGATGGACACCGTGTCTCGACTGTTGCGAATAGTGCTGCGGTGCGCAGGGCAGGGCAGTCGTCTCCTCGACATGCCGATGTCTGCTTTGGGCACGGACCCGGTCCTGGGGTTGCTCCATCATACAGCAGCTCTATTTTTAATTTTTTGAGGGCCCTCCATCCTACTTTCCATAATGGCTGCACCATTTTAGATTCCCACCAATAGTGTATAAGGGTCATTCTTTATCTTAGCAAAGTACCACTGCTTCCCAGAGGCAGAGAGGCACCTCACTGCTAGACTTCAGCATCCTCAGATGTGGTTCATCCATGAGGAAGTACAGTGGTCAGACACAGGAGATGAACTGTGGTTTTAAGTTCTTATTTTCTTATAACTTTTATGGGTGATCTAGAGAGAGGCCAAGTAATAATATATGAACAATTAATTCATATATCTGGGGATTACCCCATCTCCTATGACATTATTCTTCAAGAGGATAATATAATTCGATGAGAAGCTACCACTTAAGAAATTTGCAAGCCAGAGCCTGCATTCCTAGTTAAGAGGGATCTTACAAATTTAAAATCTGATTAAGTTTTGAGTGCTGGGCTCATTCCTTAAAAAACGTATAACCCAAAGGTTTTTTTTTCCCCATTGAGAAAGGAAAGGGAAAGAAACATGGTTTCCCTCTCCTGTGCCTCGGATGCTGTCATCTTTTACCACGTCTTTCACAACACCATCCTTTCCTCCGCTGCCATGAATCTTTCCACAGACCACAAGGTACCAGGAGCAAGGAGATGCAGCCGGGCCTGCTGGGACAGGCTCACCGTGGGAGGCCCAGGTGAGCCTCTTCAACAGGAAAATACGAACAAGCAACGATGCACACTGGCATCTTATTTTGAAATTTTAAAAGAAATGGTTTGTCAGAAATGCTGGGTGGGTTTAGCAGCTGTTTCTACCTGGAGGAAGGCAATGGTCTTGACCTATGAAGAGCCCTTAGCATTGTCTATCCATGTGCCGATAGGGTTTAAGTAAACCCTGCATTAAAAGCAGCCAGGAAAGACACTGGCAAAGCCAGAGTGCCGTCGCCTCTCTCCCCATGGCCACCTTGAAGCCTCTTTTGTAAACACGAGGCCCAGAAAGAATTGGAGGTTGCCAAGACCACCCGTAACCCCCAGCCACGTGGGGCTGGGGTCCTGTTTCTTAGCCCCCCGCAGCCCAGACTGCAGGCACAGTGCTTGATCTGGACAGCTTTCCACGGCGCCAGGTAACCGAATGCTAGTTTCCCTGTCCATTTACCTTAAATCTCAACAGTAACACCACTAACAAGAAAAAAAGGCAGCTGTGGCTTGGGTGCTGCTTTTCCACTTAGAACTCGTCCCCAGGTGAGACCTCCTTGAACAACTGCTGCACACTTGTGCTCCGCACATTGCTGACTTGCAAACCCGCTGTGCACTTTCCCCTTCGGCTGAATACCGTGGGTGATGCTGACTCTTTTTAAGAGTAGTTTTCAAGTACTTAGTCCAACTGCTTAGCCGTGAGAAACAAAGTCATAAGCATCCCTATGGGATTGCTAAAATGACAAAGCCACTTAGCCAACTAATGGAGACCTGTCACAGGTTGGTTCTGAGAAGGGCCCAGCTGAAACCCTCGCCTGTCCAGCTCTGCCTGAGTGTGGGTGCGGGTGTCAGCTTCAGCTGGTGGCTGTCATGCCTAGCCCTGCAGCATTACGTGGTTCAGGTGGCTGCTTTGCTGTAAGTGTGAGGATGCTGGGTGCCAGCACCTGCACAGGGAGCAGGTGAAAGGCCTTGACTCTTGGGGGATGGGGGCAGCAGCTTTCTTACTCATCCAGCTCAGTCTCCAACCTGCAGTACCGTAATTAAGACGTGGCAAAGGCTGGGTCCCGTGCTGCATGTCGGTTAGATATTACATTCACTGCAAAAGGGAGGCGAGCTCAGCACACACAAATTACTTTTTCCTATGACTTTTTCTGCATCTACCTAGGACTTAATTGCTAATACCACCTCCCTCCACGGGGAATGAGGTCGGAGAAGGATGATAGGAAAATACTGCCAAACGTTTGCTGGAGTGCTCAGGATCACAAATGCCTTCACGCCTTCATGGCGGCTTATTTACCCACACCCCACCTTATTCCAGAAAGGACTGTAAGCTGCTCAGGAACTTGCATATCAAGAGTTATAGTTTTAAAAGCAGTTTCTTGAAGTCCTCTGGCTCTTTCCATGGGCTGGGCTGAACTTTGAGTGACTCACCCATAGTCTGAAGTCCTATAATCAAATACCCTAAGCTGAGATCTACAAAATGTCCTATGTGCAATTCTAGCGGAGAGAGTGTATTGTATTCTCCCCCGATTGGGCAGTGTGTTTTCCCAGGGAGACAGCACGAAGCAGGCACCTGCATCCACTTTATCCTTTTCCTCCTTGTGTGTTTTGCACGGGCCGTCAGCCTGTTTGTGAACTCTGGCAGGACATGGAGGTCAGGCTGTGCCAAGCACCTTGAACCCTCATTATCTTTAATTAGTGTTTAGGAGGTTAATCAGTAGTGAAGCTCATCTTTCTTTAATTACTTCAACAATTCAATCAGGGGGTCCTTGCAGCCAGCTTTGAATTATTCTGTTTGTTTGGATGCTTATTTGAATGTGTTAAGTTGGATGTTTACTGCCCAGACCCTGAGTGCATTGAGGGAGGTGCTAGGGAAAGAGGAGAGACAGTATGGGGAAAGTTATTATTATTATTTTTGCAACTCACTTGCAGCCTATGAAGTTTGCTGTTTTAAAAGAGCACACACAACAGTCATGAGAGAGATGTCAGTGGTTTCAAACTTGATCCAAATCTTCTTAATCTCCAATAAGCAAATTTGTTTTCTTTTTAATTTAAGCACAAGTTCACATTCAAAGAATCTGATTGAAAAATACCATTACGTTCTTACCACATCTTTACGTATTAGGTGCTTGTCAAGTCACGTTTAGTTTTCAGTATGTTAGCTGATAAAGCGACCAACCTTGGGAAATTATATTCCAGCCCGGAAGCCTGCCTTGTTCAAAACTGCTTCTTGATGCTTTGCTGACATTTCCCTTTGCTTCTTTCTAGCACCTTGTGCTATTTATCTCCTGCGTTTATTATCTGCGACCATCACACACCTTAAAGATTACCTGTCTTTGCCTTTTAGTATCTTTTCCCGCTCTCCCATTCTTTCCTCCTTCATTACTTCCAGACACTTGTCCCTTACATGAACCAGTGTTCTCACACGTCACGGAAGGGTGAGCTTCGGCTAAAATTACGGTTTCCACTGAACAGGAAAGTGTAACAACTCTCAGTACATTACGATTGGAGAAGTCTCCACTCTTCTTTGGCAAAGTCAGGATGTAGACATGGTTGTCCCATGGCCTTGGAAGTTCTCCTTTTTAAAAGAAACTTCCTTAGACCAGGTGCTGGACGGTCCGCAGGCCAGCTCCTCCATTCCCCTTCTAGGGAGGAGTGGAGTCTTGGGATGGCTCCGAGGATGCGCTGGCAGGAGGGAGACAACGGCCCCGTGGCCTTGCATTTCCGTCTTTGTCTTTGCTTTTGTACTTGAGCCCAGGCTGCATTCACTCCTTCATCTCCCCATTTCTCCAGTCCCTCGACAAATAGTTCTTGACTCTCTGCTCGGTTCCAGGCATTGTTTTCGGTGGCTACCCTCATAGAACTTACATTCTAGTGGGGGACCACAGACAATAAACACAAACTAGTAAAAAGTATGATATAGAAAAACAAAGCTGGGCATGGGTATAGAGAGTGATAAAGAGAGGAGGTATTTTTTTGTTTGTTTTGTTTTTTGAGACAGTCTTGCTCTGTCCCCCAGGCTAAAGTGCAGTGGCCCGATCATAGCTCACTGCAGCCTGAAATTCCTGGGCTTAAGTGATCCTCCTGCCTCAGCCTCCCAAGTAGCTGGGACTACAGGTACCTGCTACCATATCTCGCAGCTTTTTCTATTTAAAAAAAAATATTTTTTTAACTTTTAAAATATTTTAAAAATGAAGACCCACACATTAGCTTAGACCTATACAGGGTCAGGTCATCAACATCACTGTCTTCCACTGGAAGGTCTTCAAGGGCAATAACACGCATGGAGCTGTCATCTCCTGTGATAACAGCGCCTTCTTCTGGATACCTCCTGAAGGACCTGCCTGAGGCTGTTTTACAGTTAACTTTTTTTTCTTTAATAAGTACAAGGAATACACTCTAAGATAACAGTAAATACCTCATTTGTATAGTGGTTAGTAAAAAAAAACAAACCTAAAATAATGGTAAAAAGTATAGAGTAGTAAATATGTAAACCGGTAGGTAGCACAGTTGTTTATGAAGTATTATGTACTGTACGTAACTGTATGTGCTGTAGTTTTATGCAACTGGCAGGGCAGTACACTTGTTTACACTAGCATCACCACACACAAACAAGTGAGTAATGTTGCTATAAGATGATGCTACGATGACTAAGACTTCACTAGGTGATATGAGTTTTTCAGCCTCATAATCTTAGGGGACCACCATCACATATGCAATCAGTTGTTGACCAAAATGTAATATTTGGGGGCATGATTGCTTTGTATTTTTTTTCTTGCTTCATTCCCTTTGCTAGGATCGCTAGTACAATGTTAAATAGAAGTAGGGTAATGGGCAGTCACAAATTCTCTCAATCTGAAAGGAAAGGTTTTAATGTTTTTCCTTTAAGTTTAACATTTGCTGTTGACTTTTTGTAGATAGTCTTCATCAGAGTAAATTTCTTTTCATTTCTATTTTGGTATTAATAGTAAAAAAATGTATGGATGTTGAACTTTTCATGAAAACATTTTAAGGTTTTCCTCATAAAGATTTTATACATATATATTTTGCACTTGTACAACAGTTTTACATATTTTTGTTAGGTTTATTTCTTAAACAATTTATTCCTTCTTATGTATCTTTCTTATTGTGACACTTTCTGTTAAATATTCTATCTAGTTGTTTGGATATAGGACATCTATTGATTTTATTCTATTTACTTACTGAGTTTTCTTAATCTTTGTAGTTTTTCTGTTGGTTTTTTGTTTTCCAGTAAATGACCATGTGAAAATAATTTTACTTCTTTCTTTTCATATGTGGTATTTAAAACTAAAATACTGGATGTGAGTGTACATCAAGGAGAGAGCCAGGCACAGTGGCGTGAGTCTGTAGTCCCAGCTACTCAGGAAGCTGTAGTCGGGGGATTTTTTGAGTCTGTAAGTTTGAAGCCAGCCTGGGCAACATAGCAAGATCCCACCACTAAAAATAAAAAAGAGAGAGCGAGCGAATGAGCAGGGAGAAGTCTGTGTAGTGCCTATTGTAGGCTTGGAGAAGACGATGGAGGAAGACCAAGAAAGAATGGCCAATGAGGAGAGAGTGGTGTCCTGGAAGTGAAGAAAGTATATCAAGAAAGAAGGAACGGGCCAGGTGCAGTGGCTCACCACGTAATCCTAGCACTGGTGTAATCCTAGCACTCTGGAAGGCTGAGTCGGAAGGCTTACTTGAGGTCAGGAGTTTGAGACCAGCCTGAGCAAGAGCGAGACTGCATCTCTATTAAAAATAGAAAAAAATTAGCCAGGCATGGTGGCACACACCTGTAGTCCCAGCTACTCGGGAGGCTGAGGAGGATCACTTGAGTCCAGGAGTTTGAGCTAGGCTGATGTCATGGCACTCTAGCCCGGGCAACATAGCAAAGCAAGACTCTTTCTAAAAAAAAAAAAGAATGGCCAATTGTTCCAAATGATGCTGAGAAATAGTTACCTGATGGCTGAGAAGCCAAGAAATGTGTAGCAGCTAGAGTGGGGAGAGGTGGTGCTTTACGGCAGGCAGAATACACAGCTGCAGAGGGTGGGCTGGTATGATTGGTATTGGGAGGATGAAAAGTTTTTCTCTCCTGTGCTTCTTTTCTATAAGGGTTAAAAAGCCAGCCTGTGTGACTGTTTTTCTCTAGCCATGTTTAACTGCTCAGTGTGAAGTGAGTGAAGAGTTTAAAAAGGGTGTGGCTTTACAAGCTGAATATTTTTTTTTTTTTGAGACAGAGTCTTGCTCTGTTGCCCGGGCTAGAGTGCCGTGGCGTCAGCCTAGCTCACAGCAACCTCAAACTCCTGGGCTCAAGTGATCCTCCTGCCTCAGCCTCCCGAGTAGCTGGGACTACAGGCATGAGCCA
>CAUYRT010015622.1:0-97641 GCA_963574885.1 Lepilemur ruficaudatus | reverse complement strand
GGAGGCCGAGGCGGGTGGATCGCTCAAGGTCAGGAGTTCGAAACCAGCCTGAGCAAGAGCGAGACCCCGTCTCTACTATAACTAAAAAGAAATTAATTGGACAACTTAAGATATATATAGAAAAAATGAGCCGGGCATGGTGGCGTATGCCTGTAGTCCCAGCTACTTGGGAGGCTGAGGCAGAAGGATTGCTTGAGCCCAGGAGTTTGAGGTTGCTGTGAGCTAGGCTGATGCCATGGCACTCACTCTAGCCTGGGCAACAGAGTGAAACTCTGTCTCAAAAAAAAAAAAAAAAGGGACAAAAAGGTAAACTGGCAGGAGATACATATGTATACAGATACGGATATGGATGACATAGATATATATAGATATATTTCAAATGGTCAGAAAGCTAATGAAAACGAGCCTAAACTCATGAGTCATCAAAGAAGTGCAAATTAAAACCACAAAGTGCCACTGCACCAACCACCTGAAAGGCTAACATTTAAAAAGCTGACAATATCCAGGTTTAGCAAGAATGTAAAGCAACTGGAACTCTCTTATACTGCTGATAAGAGCAAAAGTGGTACAATGGGCTGGGTGTGGTGGCTCACGCCTGTAATCCTAGCACTTTGGGAGGCCATGGCAGGAGGATGGTTTGAGCTCAGGAGTTTGAGACCAACCCGAGCAAGAGCAAGACCCCATCTCTACTAAAAATAGAAAAAATTAGCCAGGTGTGGTGGTGTGCGCCTGTGGTCCTAGCTGCTAGGGAGGCTGAGGCAGGAGGATCACCTGAGCCTAAGACTTGGAGGTTACGGTGAGCTATGATGACACCACTGCACTCTAGCCTCAGTGAAAGAATGAGAGTCTGCCTCAAAAAAAAAAAAAAAGCGTGGGTAAATAAATTCTTAAATATTTATATAACAGAGCACTAAACAATGAAATGAACAGGCCGGGCGCGGTGGCTCACGTGTGTAATCCTAGCACTCCGGGAGGCTCAAGGTCAGGAGTTCGAAACCAGCCTGAGCAAGAGCGAGACCTCGTCTCTACTATAAATAGAAAGAAATGAATTGGACAACTAAAAATATAGAAAAAATTAGCCGGGCATGGTGGCGCATGCTTGTAGTCCCAGCTACTCGGGAGGCTGAGGCAGGAGGATCACTTGAGCCCAGGAGTTTGAGGTTGCTGTGAGCTAGGCTGACGTCACAGCACTTTAGCCTGGGCAATAGAGTGAGACTCTGTCTCAAAAAAAAAAAAATCAATCAAAATGAAATGAACAAACTACCAATAACTGCAGCAAGATGGATGAATCTTCACTGATTTATGTAGATCTACCAAATAAATTCCAAGATATTAAAATATCACATCTGTAAATATTACCACTGATCTCTATATCACAGTGGGCTCCAAAAGTTCTCCAAAATCCTAATTTTTGCTGCAAAGGGAAATTTTTATCATTGGCGATAAATATTACCTGTTGTTTTCCTTGAAAGGAAGGACTCCTTCATATATTTTTTAGTCTGAATAACCAGTTTGTCAGTCATTGTTTCAAGTGAAAAAACTGGCTAGTTCAGTTTGCAACTCAAACAACTGCCCAGGTGCTTTTCCTACAGATAACCATCACACCTCAGTACACAGTAGAAGTGCTTTGCGTGTACTCCCCTTCTTATCCCACAGAGTATTAAAAAGACATACACACAAAGGATCAAGATTTAATAAAATTATTAGTTTTTGCAGCTTCATCAAAGACATTCTTTAGTGAAAACTGGGGGGGGTTGTGTTTTTTTTTTTTACTGTGAGAACTTGCCATGAAGAATACAGAGGCGACTTAGTACCATTAGGTGCCACAGCCTTGATTCATGCTAAGATGCCTGCCTTACTTTTGCACTGTTAGTGCAAATAACAACACAGTAAGAGAGGCAAATAGACCTTCATATTGTATTAATACGAAAACAGTTTTAACCTCTCAGCCCCAGAAGAGGTATCAGGGGACACCTTGGGAACTACACTGTTCTATCCCAGTTTCCTAGAAGTGAGATTACTAGGTCATTGGCAAGCACATTTCAAATCCTAAATTCCGCCAAAGTTCTCCGAAGAGTCTGTACCAATTTTCCCTGTCTAAAGCTGCATGATCCCCACTAGTTAAAATGTAAATAATTCACTTTTTAAATCCTGAATTTGGGAAGTATCATAACGTTACCATATTCGCCTGCCTAAAACCAATGCTAAAAACAGAACTAATGTTTCAAGGCAAAGTAAAATCCAGTTACCCAGATTTATTGAGATATGGTGAGTATCCTTCTGCAGGAAAGTAAAACTTCACCTGTCAAATGCAAGTTCATCCAACAGAGGCCTTTGTCTACTGCAGTCACCGTTGTTTAGAGGTATTTGTGATTGAATTTCACAGTATACGCCACTTGCACATATCATACATTTGCTTATTAGGTGGGTGGGCCCAATTCATATTTACAGAGGCCCCCAACCTATCTGGCACCAGGGACCGGTTTCACGGAAGACAGTTTTTCCATGGACCGGGAGTGGGGGAATGGGGGAGCTGGGGGAAGTCGGAGCTCAGGCAGTGATGCATGGCCATAGCCTAGGGTTTGGGGACCGTAGTTTTAAAAGAAATGATGCAGTCTGAAATATTTCAGACTGCAACAGTACAAACAGACCCTAATTAATTGGTTACAGACATCAGTCTAAGCTGACCTTAGCTTTAAAAGTTTCACACAGAACTACTGAAAGTGAACAATGTCATACGTACTGTCAGCACTCAAATGCCAAACATGTTCATAAAAATGTCAAAGACAACCTTTAATGCCCCAAATGTCTAGAGAGGAGAAGGAAAGCTGCACCAATGAGGAAAGGATTACTCCTCACGGAAGGTAAAATAACTAGAAGTTTTGTATCCTCAATTCATGGAGAATGCTGGTTTCCAACTTCATTTTTCCCACAGAGCTCCAGAGTACCTTCAAATACTACTTATGATTGAAAAGGTTAAGGATATCAGCATCAACCAGAATATGTGGCTCTCTTAACTTTTGGGGGAGCACAAACCACTTTGAAAATATGATAACAGCTCTCTGTAGACAAAGTAGTAAAGAATCCATGCAGGTTAGGAAAAGAGCCCATGACTTCAGTTAGAGGAGAATCATAGAACGATGGATCCTAAGAAAGCATTTACGTCCATCTGCCTCAGGAAACTGAGGCCCTGGACAGTAAAATGGCTTGTCCAAGGTCAACAGTGACTTAGAAGCGGAATCAGACCAGAAATAAGCAACTCGGACAGATTCTGAATAAAGCCACACAAAGTAACAAAGTAACTTTTTCTTATATCAAGTTCCACCAGAAACTAAGAGATAACTACAGTAACAAAAGTCTTAAGTAGAATTGGAAGGAACTGACACAAGTACTGTTTCTCAAAAGTTCCTTGATGGCCTAAGCTGCGTATGTAAGGAAAAACACAACCAGAAATCTTGAAAAGTACTCACCATGTTCCACGAAAACATTGCAGTGTGGACCCCCATGCTTCGATGACTCCTTCTTCCCTGCTCCTTTGATAAAGTGCAGGGCAGGCAAACTTGGCCTTCTTTGGTCCCCAAGAACTTTTCCAGGCTGCTGCCCCATAAAGCAACGATAGGCACCCCTTTCCAGAAGAGGGTCCAAGATGTTCCAAAAGGTCAGTTCGCTTAGAAGGAAAACAGTATATATGTGGGATTTCACATTCACTGCATCGCCACAACGCAGTAATTGAAGTCAGTCACAAAAAGACATCTTCCACAACAAAAGCACAGTTTTTTTTTTTTTTAGGTTGACACATGTAAACAGGAGTTCCAATTATTTTCCCAGTTTACCAATTTGAAGTAATATAATTGCAATGCTACCCAAAAAAGTTTCCTGATTTGGCTGAATAACAATTTCTTTGCAAGAAGAAAAACTTAAAGAGATATATTCACAGGGATGCTGCAAAGTGTCCACAACACTAAAGTCATTTCGATCCCACACATAAAAGAAACGTCAATCGTCTTGGATGCTTCTCCAGAACTTTTCCTGTGGAAGTCACCAACCCCCTATCTTAGTTTTTTCATCTTCCGACAAATTTCCTGCTGAACTAGCTGCCGCTCTTGCTTCTCTACTCTGCTCTCCGGAAAAGGACACGGGTCACCCAGATTTCAGCGAGGGCTTGCCCTCCACTCCGACGAAAAGGAATGCATTGCCAGCAACTTCTAAGTCCGCTTTTTAAAAGGCCTGTGAAACCAATCCAGACTTTTCCTTTGCATTGAAGTTTTTGGCTGAGCTGAGACTAAGGGCGCCGCCGTAGGTGACATTGGAAAGAGTCAGGGCATCAGAGGCTCGGCAAGAGCAACCTGGGGGAAGGGGAGGCCACCTGACAGCAGGAAGGGAATTTGAATGGGGGGCTCCGTGGCCAAACTTGGGGGCGGGATCCGGGACGAGGGGTAGCTCCGGGCTGAGAGGAAGGCTTCGGGAAAGGGCACGGGCGGCTTACTCGGGGGACGACGCTCCTCCACGCCTCAGGAAACGGGGGTGTCCCAGGTCTGGGGGAAACAGAGACCACCCCCAGTGCCCCAGAGCTGGGGCGGTGCTGTAAGGGAGGAAAGACTCTCGTGGCCCCGAAGGCGGAAGGCGGAAGGCGGGTGCAGGGGGAGGAGGCCCGGTCGCCTCAGCTACCCCGAGCTCTAGGGTCTCTGCCCGAGACACCCCCTCTCCCGGCCCCGGACGCTGCCACCACCGCCACCGCCAAGCAGTCACATCCCCCGAGCTCCGCCGAGGGACCAAGACTGCCCTCGCTGGCAGGGGCCGTGGACAACGGAAGGGCTCCTCAGCCGCAGGACCCGGGAACCGGCTCCGGCCCCGGCGCCGCTCAGGGACAGACACCGACCCCCGCGGCCGCCATGATGGATTACGAGCCGCTCCACAACGAGGCCAGGCCCCGCCCTCGGCCCCGCCCCCGGCGACGACCGGAGCCCGCCTCGCGGGGACCGGGATGGCCCTGGCGTCGCTTTCCCGGGACGCCTCCGCGCCTCCTGGCCCTGCTCTCACAGCCTGCGAGAACCCGGCCCGGCACGACCTTTTAAAAGTGGCTTCTCTGAGCGCAAGGTGAGTGGTAAGGAAGCACCCGCCTCCACTGTACTGCCATTGGTCTCTGAGGATCCGGGTCAGGCTGCTCTCCTCCGTCCCATTGGCCGGTGAGGGCAGATTGGCTAGAGCTCCCAGCCAACCGGTTTCGGCGCAGCCCGCGGGACGCGCCGGGTGATGTGGTTCCACGGCTCCCGCGCGGAACAGCTCGCATCGAGACTTCTTGCCCCCTGCACCGACCCCTGCGCCCTGGCCCCGCCCCCGAGAGCCGGTGGACCCTCTGCGGCCTCTGGTCGGGCTGGCCCGCGTCTGCCTGCGCGAGGAGTAAGGCCGGGGAAGAGCCAAAGCAAGGGAAAAACTGCGGATTGGACTTTCCTCGAACCGGAGTTGAATTAGTTCCGTAAGTCTGAGGACTTGCATTGAAGTTTTTGGCTGAGCGGAGACTAAGGGCGCCATAGGTGACATCGCAAAAAGTCTGAGTATTAGAGGCGTGGCGGAAGCAACCTGGGGGCAGGGGAGGCCCGCTCCTGGAAACGGAGGTATTTGGTGCCTTTCATTCCCTTCACCCTCCAAAAAGCACAAATATTAGAACGAGGAACTATCCAGATGGAAAGCATCCGACATATTGCTAATGAAGTCAGTTGCTTGTTTCTTTGGGGTATCAGGAGGCTTAGTCAACAAATAAACAGCATTCGACGAGAGGCTGTGCCAGACACAATCATAGATGCTTGCGCTGGAATGAACCTTAAGATTAAACATTTCACCGGTGAACACGTATTCACGTAAAAACTTTCTCTGTTAGCTGAGAAAATGCCCAAGTGGTTGGGGTTAGCAGGCCTTACACAGCTAGCTAAGGCCAAACCCACACCGTGGTCCCCTATTCTTCACTCTCTACGTCTCCCCAGAGCGGTGCACCTGACCGGGACATGCCCATTTCTAAGGGGACCCACTCTTCACCCAGTACTGTTTGCACTTTTCACAAACTGCATTATCTCATTTAATCCTCACTATAGCCCAATGACGTATGTAATATTATTACCCATTATACAGATGAGGAAACGTGCAGAGACGTGACTTACTCAAGGTCACTTGGCTAATATGTGACAAAGTCACAATTTCAACCCAGATTGACCTTGCTTCAAAACCCATGGTTTTCCCAGTGGACCATTGAGTATCAAATAACTGTTGACCTAATGTTAGGTAACTGATTTTTTAGAAGTTTCTGCTGCTATCGGGGGAACCACAGCTGCATTATGTATTGTACATTCAGCTACTATATTAAGTGTTTTAATAGAATAGTTTATAAATAGTTCTGCTGGATTGAGATGGCACGTATTTGCAATATTGGCTTCAAGGGAAGTTCTCATTTGGAGGTACTGAATATGCAGCATATGAAAATTTGTGCCCAGATTTAGAACTGGAATTTATAAATTCAGATGTTAATTGGTTTAGCTTTGTTCACTATCACAAAACAGGCTAGCTGACAACCTTAGTCCTGGTCAGTAGTGTCATTCTTCAAACTTCAATGCCCTTGTTCCCCTTTGATTATTACTCTGATTTTTCTTTTTCTCTCCCTAATACACATTTCTTGAACTAACAATTCATTTAACATTTATTGAGCAAACAAGCATTTATTGAGCACCTGTGCCAAGCACGGTTCTAGGTACAGAGATACAGCAGTGAAGAAAACAAACTCATCCTTACTCTCTTGGAGCATCCATGGAGGGACAGGCAGTAACAAAATAAGCAACAATCCAAACAAAGATCAATCTCAATGCTGGAAATTAGATTTCTGGATCCACACCTTTCAGGATCAGTCCAACCCATCCTCTAAAGCAGCGGTCCCCAACCTTTTTGGCATCAGGAACCGGCCTCGTGGAAGACAAATTTTCCACAGACTGGGGGTGGGGGGCCGTCGTCCCAGGATGAAACCTCTCTGCCAATGACGATCTTCACTGCAGCCGCTCCCCCAGCTCCACCCGCGATCATCAGGCACCGGCTCTCCCAAGGAGCAGCCACCTAGATCCCTGCATGTGCAGTGTCCGCAGCAGGGTTCCTGCGCCTCTGAGAATCTAACGTTCTGCTGATCTGACAGCAGGCGGAGCTCAGGCGGTGATGCCAGCGATGTGGGCAGCTGCAAACAGATGAAGCCTCCCTCCCGGGTAGGGGGAGAGACGGGACGGCAACAAGCCGCGGTGCAGTCCTGTCCAGTCCAGGGTTTGGGGACCGCAGCTCTAAAGGACTGCTTTATGAGAACTCTCTAAAGCCATTCCTGATTCAAGGACAATAAAGTCCTGTTAATTCTTTGATTTCTTCACCTAGAAGTGCATGAGGTGTGAAGGTGACCATGAAGATCAAACTAGATCCTGGTTGGTGTCCCCAAAGCTTGAGCCTGCTCCACGTAGTCACCGCGGAGGTCAACCGCACAGGCTTGTCTCTAATCTTTGCTTTCCACTGCCACCGTTTTCTAGTTTTACGTGAGCCCCACGCTGAGACTGTAAAATTTTTTCTAGAGATGCACTGTATTTTTTTACTCCCTGTAGAACGATACTTTTAAGGATTTAAAAATTAGAATCCAAAGCCCAGCAAATGCCTGAGTCTTAAATAAATATTGCCAAATACTGAATAAGTCCCTTTAAGCTCATATAGGTTTCATTGAAAGTGATTCAGTTCCAGTCTAATTTTGTCCTAACTTTTATAAAGCAAAGCAATCCACCAAGTTGCTAAAGGGATTCAGTGTAAAAATTTCAGCTTATTTACTATTAATACATTTTTTAAAGCATCTATTAGAATTACACTTAACAAGGGCGCCCTCTAGTGGGCGCCCTCTTGTTGAAAGTAGACAACCAAACGGTGCTTCTAGACCTTTAAATTATTTCCACTTGGTAGATAATCACCATTCAGCAGATACTGAACGAAGAGCATAGGCTGGCAGCTTGGGAGAGACCAATGAGAAGGATAAACGAGCTTACATAAGGCCCTGGTTAAACCTAGGACTCAGACTCCCATTCTTCCCTATTCTCTTCTCTCAGGAGGCAAACAGCCTGGAAAATTTTCTCAAAAGTATGACAAGTGAACCAATCTATAGTTGCAACATAGCCTATGGAATATTCAATTGTTTGCAAACTCCTCAAAACACGTGTTACAACTCGAGTTAGAAAAAAAAATTCTCAAAACAGGTGTCACAATTGAGATAGAAAAAAAGATTAAAAAATTGTCTACAGCCGGGTGCAGTGGCTCATGCCTGTAATCCTAGCACTCTGGGAGGCCGAGGCAGGCGGATCGCTCAAGGTCAGGAGTTCGAGACCAGCCTAAGCAAGATCGAGACCCCCCCCCCGTCTCTATTAAAACTAGAAAGAAATTAATTGGCCAACTAAAAATATATAGAAAAAATTAGCTGGGCATGGTGGCACACGCCTATAGTCCCAGCTACTCAGGAGGCTGAGGCAGTAGGACTGCTTGAGCCCACGAGTTTGAGGTTGCTGTGAGCTAGGCTGACGCCACGGCACTCTAGCCCAGGCAACACAGTGAGACTCTGTCTTAAAAAAAAAAAAAAAAAGATGTATTTCAGAACTTCAAATGCAGTGTTCAGTTACTACTACTGAAACTGTCCTAGGTTTAAATTTTACTAGGTGACTCAAGTAGCTAGGACCACTGTCAGAGGCATGTATATCTCCTGAGCCCTCCTCCAACCGTCCTCAGCTCCCAGAACACAACAGAAACTAATGATGTTAACACATACATCAAAAACTAGTGCACCACATATGTGAAATAAAACCGCACCTGCATGTAGTGCCCTTAAAAAACAATGTTTCCCAAAACCTAGATCAAGGCACCACTTTGAGATAGTCAATACAATGCACAGGAATTCTAATATTCCTCAGTGAGAGCTTCAGTATCTTTTTGTTTTAACCCTGAATTATTCAATAGCTAATGCATTACCACTTCAGTTGTAGGAGGAAAACAGCTTTGCTTTTCCCATCTCCATTTTCTTTGTTTTCACTCTTGTTTATCAGAGCATCCAAAAGTACATGGACCCAGAACATTCATTCAATTATTGATAATTCAGCTTCTTACAAGCCACACTCCACGGCAGGACAGATAAAGGTAGCCTGGTGTGGACATACACCTATTGCCAAAAGGAATATGCAGTGAGAAACTGGATTCCAGCCAAGCAAAAGGCTGCTTGGTTAGCTTTATTCTTCCATTTGACTGCTGGGCTAACTTTACCAACTGTATTCTTCACTGTCATACTTGTGCTGTGAGTGAGGTGGGAATGGAGGCCAGAACAGACCGTCCGCAGGCCAGGGATGCCGTGCTTTCTACCGGGGCAGTTTCATGGGGCAGTGTGCCTTGTGAATGGTGGCGAGGGGAACACAAAGCCTTCTCCATATTATTCGAGGATGGGAGTCCATTCGGCTGGAACACTGTGCACTTTGAAAGACCTGAAACTACCCCCTGGTGCTGGGATCAGCCGGCAACCCCAGGGGCTGGGGGCACTGTTCACCTTCCACTCAGGCTTTGTCTTAGGACAGGAGAAAGCAGGTCTGTGGGCTGGCAGCAGCCACACAGCTGTCGACGCAGATGAAGTGATGACTTCTCAGGTCTTCACTGAGCACACACGGGGACCACACGTTGGATTCTCTACTCCAGTGAGGTATGCCCAGCCCTATCCAGGAGTATCTCCTTATCCTTCCTGTTCTAAAAGCCTCTGGCGTGTTTCCATCACAATTTCCTCCATTATTTCTGGCTTTAAGATGTCTTTGATCTGAAAAAGAAAGGAAAAAGGTATTTGTTCAAAAAAGAAACCAACCATAAGCAGACCACCAAGCCAACCCAAATGTAGAAACCAAGTGTCTTCAACGTAAGCCTTTTGTATTCCTTTCATGTATCAGAGGCTAAGTGCCACAAGATACGATCTGCTAGACCCAGCTTAATAAATCAGCAAGATTCTCTGGGATATAGCTGACAAGAACAAAGATATCATTCTGACATTCATCAAAAAGACAGCTGAAATTTTGGTGGGCAAAATGAAGCCCAGAGGACTGCACCATAAACTTGTCCCACCTGACGACTCCATCCCCCACCAAATCCTGAGATCGACACTAGACATTGAGAATACTGCAGGTATTTGGGGGAAAGATCCACCAGACACTGAAGGCCGTCTTGCAGGCCAGTTCATACTGAAGGGCCATGGTAATGGAAGCACTTGGGCGACACGCTTGCTGTCTCTGAGGAAACCGCAGCTCACAGATCAGTGCGGGAAGGGAAGCCCTGGGTCGAGTACCTGGTGTGGAAGGGATGCTTCATAGCAATACAGGATACTGGTATCATACAGCATCATCCTCTGGGTTACCAGCGAGACGATGCAGTTCCGAAGCCGGGATATCACCTCTCGATCACCAAGGGAGATAGGCTAGGAGGGGGAGCAAAGGGGGAAGGAAGAGATATAAAAGCAGGACCAAAATAGGTCGCAGTAAATCACTGAAAAGAAATAATTTATGACTCAGACAATATCACTCTGGGACTCCAACCAACCCAACAGCTAACTCCAAGGGAGACTAAAAAGCATGGCTGCTTCGGCGGCTCTGTGGCTAGTCCCTTGCAACTTTGTCTCTGCCAACAAAACTCAAACCAGTCACTGAGTTCATCTCTTTAGAAAAGAGAAGGCAATACAGTGTTCAAGAACATATCCTCATGGAAATTCAAACCAACTCAGACTACAGCAATAACATAGTTAAAAAACAGTGAACTCCACCTGCCACAAAAACACAGCGGAGACTGAGTGCCGCTCCATCCCACTGACAGTGGCAACGGTGCCTGCTCACCTCCAGGTTTGCAGTGAAGCCTCCTGCATCCTCTTCTTTGTGTTCAGGCGTCGGGTAGATCCATATGAAGCCATTGTTACCCAGAATCACTGAGGCACCACACGGCAAGTCATGGAAGTGGGTCTTCTGCCGTTTCACCAGGGAGGGAGAAACCTGGACCAAAACGCCCTGCCCTAGCTAAAGAAATACATAAATTAGGTCACTGTAAGATCATCACTGAGATGCATGAAAAGTAGATTATGCCCACACTCCACCTCCTGCTGAGGGAGGGTCTGCGGCACTCAGGCCGGTAGCAGCACGGCGTCCCTCTACTTCAGGCACGTGAACGTGGTGGCTGCTGCCACTCCATCAAGGGAAGAGGTTTTGTTCCATTCAGAAAATGAAAAGGTTCACCCTGGTAAAGCTGAGAGACTAGTGAATCCTAATTTGTTTTAGAAAGTGTGCTGTCCTTTTTAAAAAAAAAATAGCCTCTTGGCCGGGCACCGTGGCTCACGCCTGTAATCCTAGCACTCTGGGAGGCCGAGGAGGGAGGATTGATCAAGGTCAGGGGTTCGAAACCAGCCTGAGCAAGAGCGAGACCCCGTCTCTACTAAAAATAGAAAGAAATTAATTGGCCAACTAAAAATACATAGAAAAAATTAGGTGGGCATGGTGGTGCATGCCTGAAGTCCCAGCTACTTGGGAGACTGAGGCAGGAGGATCGCCTGAGCCCAGGAGTTTGAGGTTGCTGTGAGCTAGGCTGATGCCACGGCACTCTAGCCGGGGCAACAGAGTGAGACTCTTATCTCAAAAAAAAAAAAAAAAAGAAAAAGAAAAAGCACTGAAATTACATTTAAAATCTCACAGGACAAAGCAATCTTTGCCAGCAGTAACAACCATTTGATTGAGTGGACGTTCATCTAAGGGCTGTTTCGTCAGGCCCGGGGCTCCCCTGGTTCCAAGGACGGCCTCTCGGCTGTGGCCCCAGTGCTGAGCTGCAGCGCCCCCTGGGGGGGACAGAGACAGCAGCACCTCAGAGGCCAGGGTCAGAGGGGCTCTCTGGCCAGAAGTGGCCAGAAGTCCCGGGAGAAAAAGGATAAAAGTTGTCCTTTACAGTGCTACTGATCATGACCCTGTGAATTCCAACCTTCCTTCCATTAAGTTCAGGGAACTCGATCAGTTGGTGTGATGCCAGCCATTATTAGCGCTTAACTCCTGGGGTCCTTTAGGTCAGAATTCCAGAGAACTCTGGGGATTTAGAAATGGACTTGAGGTCCCGGTCAGCAAACAGGAACATCAAGACCCAACTTACTTTTCCATATTTCAGGCTCCTCGTGTGCAGAGAGACAGCTCCGTCAGAGAACACTGCCTGGACCTCAGCCTGGCCAGGGTGGTGAAGGCACAAACAGCAGCCTGGGCCCCCCACTCTCATGTTCCTGTGTCCCCCAGCCCCTGACCCCACGCCTCCGTCTTTCCTCCCATCTCCAACAGTCCAGCTCAACAACCTTAGACATTTAAACAGACTCAGAGGACACCACTGCGGCCTCACCTCTCCCCTTCGTTGTCATGAATATCTCAATATGAACAACACCTTTTCTACTCCCTAGTATAAAAGTTAACGTCATTAGGAAAACTTGAGTCTAACCTAAAGCACAGGCCACCATAAGTTACAAGACTCAGAGAAACGACTTGGCAGCAGGTCTGAACAAGAGCTGGAGAGTAGATCTGAGGTAAGGCGACAGAGAAAGGCTGCAGCAGAGCCTGTGACACTTGAGCTAAGACTCAGGTTCCTGCAAGGACTCCCCCGCCAGAGGGATGCGATGTAAGGCCCATTTCCCAGCCCCGCTGAAAAGACTCAAAGGCTAGAATGCAAAGCGCAGGATACACTGATAAGGTCCCCTTCCTGTAAGAAGCCTCTCATTGCAAGCTCATCTTCTGCAGATCTTCTCCTCTGAAACACACAAAGAAGAAACGACCACATTACTTATGTCAGAGCCTCAGAAAGATCTCTCTCCATTGCTTCCTTCCCTTTCAGTTCCTTCTGAGATCTTTGAAGCCAACCACTATATTCAAGTACTAAGAACCACGGGAAGAGTAGGCAGATCACAACTCTCCATCTAGTGGGCCTTTCCACAGATCCCTTTCTCCATCCTCTTTCCCTCCCTCCTCTGGGTAACTTTCAAACTCTCCCAATCTCCCCCGGCCAGTTTTTCCACACTCACCTTCCATGACAGCTGTGTGTCCCAGCAGGACCAGACTACCTCCTGCTTGGCCATGTCTCTGCTCACACATTTCCCTAAATCTCAAACTCCCTGAATTCGTCATTTAAATTCTCTCCATCCTTTCAGGATCAACTCCAATGCCAGTCTTTCCTATGACCTTCTCTGAAATTAATCACTCCTTTTTTTTTTTCTTTTTTTTTTTGAGACAGAGTCTCACTCTGCCCTGGCTAGAGTGCCGTGGCGTCAGCCTAGCTCACAGCAACCTCAAACTCCTGGGCTCAAGCAATCCTTCTGCCTCAGCCTCCCGAGTAGCTGGGACTACAGGCATGTGCCACCATGCCCGGCTAATTTTTTCTATATTTTAGTCGGCCAATTAATTTCTTTCTATCTTTGGTAGAGACGGGGTCTCGCTCTTTGCTTAGGCTGGTCTCGAACTCCTGAGTTCAAATGATCCGCCCTCCTCGGCCTCCCAGTGTGCTAGGATTAGAGGCGTGAGCCACCGCGCCCGGCCTAATCACTCCTTTTGTACAACCACATGCTTGTTTATTCTCCTACCAACAGGTTTTGGATCCGTTATCTCATATCCCCTTAGAGGGAACTCAGTCGTGCTTGGCCTTCTCCACAGAGCCAGCACAGTGAGCCTCTCTGTAAATATATGCTGGCCTGAAGACAAAGGTGAACCCTGGTATTTTACAGAAGGCTGTAGCTTAGTTACTGCAGTTGTCTGGAATAACCAGATGCCTTTCAAGTCATGAAAAACTGACATAAAGACAATTTTCAAGGAACATCTTCACTGTGCAAAGCTGATACACCCAGCAAAGGAAAATTTTTAGCACCAAGCATCTAAGAGTTTCTCTGCCCAGCTCTCTTTTGGGATCCCATCCAATGGATGTTTCTGATCTTACTGTATGCCAGTTCCTGCCTATCTGGGGACACCTGGGCCAGGTGAAAAGTCTAGGTACACATCCAGGCAGCACACTTCACGGCAAACAAAGAGAGGTAAAAGGGGCAACCTCAGTGTAAAGCAAAGTTCTCTTGTAGAGCAAAGGACCCCACAGGTCCCCTTAGCCAACTGGCCCTAATTTAGGGCCCAGGTGGAACCCTTACCAGCTCTCCTCCAGGGAGGTTCATGGACGAGAGAAGCAAGACTGAATCCAGCCTGGAGTTGGTCTCCACCTTCCACCTCTTTTGTTGAACCTACGAACCAAAGAAGTTCCACACCTGGACACACGCTCCAGGGGCAAGAGCTCACATCATAAGTGACCGGTAATCCCAAATGTAACAAGCCAAATATTTATATCCAAGGTCACACAACAAGGCAAATGCAATGAATGCCTTTTTCACATAACTACACATAGAATGACTACCCCATTCATTAAATCACCACTTTGCCTTACTTTGTAAACACCCATCTGATACCAACTTTACCTCTGTGATTCTCCCCACTACAATGTCTCCCACTTCACCATTATATCTGAAAGATAAAACAAAAGGTCATCCATCAGTGAGCAGACTTTCTTATAAGACCAAGCATGTCTGAGATTTCAGTTAAACGGGATAAGGGCTTTGATTAGGCACCATATTTAGCAAATTCATGTAACTATACTGTTTGGACTTATTTTTAGAAATTGTTACCTTCAAACATTCCTCTGTGTATAAAGTCTATCTTTGTTTAACTATCCTTAAACAAATCATTACTCCAAGTAGTTCGTTTTGCTCAAAATCCCTATCATGTTCGATTACATGACAGTGAGAAGCATGGAGTATTTTCCTGTGGAACATGGATGAGTTCTGCACCAGCCAAACGAGAAAGCAAATCCTGAGACGGGACACCACCCAAACCGGTCTACTTGTTATCTGTCTCCCCACCCACTGCCTGCCCGTCTCAAGCCCCTCTGCGAGTTCCTCATCCCCAATTCTAGTGACGAAGCGTTCAATGCTGAGGCTCCGTACTTAGACGTCTTGGTGAGCTCATCCAATCTAATGGCTTTAAAACACCACTGATGACTGCATCACTCCCTTGAATTCCGGGTTCAACTGCCAGCTACCCAACATCACCACTTAGATGACTAATAAGCACTTTCAAATGTAACAAGCCCAAAACTAAGCTTTCCAGCAGCCCCCTCCCTTCCTCCATAGCATATTGAGATAGGGGACAACTCGTCCCCTCAGTAAATGGTGACTCCATTCCCCCTTAGAGCTACCCTTGATCTCTCTCTGTCTTGCTTTCTCTCTCTTATGCTCCAGGACAAGTCCAGCAGCAAATCCTGCTGGCTCTACCCTTAAAATATATGCAGGAAATAAAAGGCATCCTAATTGGAAAGGAAGAAGTAAAACCATCTCAGGTGACAGGGTCCTATATATAGAAAAACCCAAAAAATACAAAATCCAACATCCTTTCATGATGAAAATACTCAGAAAACAAAATCTATGCAGAATCTAATCACTCCTTCCCACTTTCACTGCTGCCACCTTAATCCAAGCTACCATCACTTCAGATGATAAATATGGTCCCTAGGACAACTCCCTAAGCCTACCCCCAAACCCCTTCAATCTTCCCACAGCAGCCAGAGTGATTTTATTAAAACCTAAGTCAGATCATGTCCCTCCTCTGCTCCACCCCTTCCAGTGGCTTCCCAGATTACACAAAGTGGAATCCAAAATGCTTATCATAGCTACAAGGCAGGCCAACCATCCGCCCACCTCAGCTCTCTGCCTGTATCTGCTCTTACTTTCCCCCACTGGCTTCCTTTCTGGGACCAACCTTTATTGAGCACTTCTAGGTATCAGGCCCTGTACTAAATGCTCTACATGCACCATCTCACTGAATCCTAATGAAAATCCTATGAGGCAGGCCATGCTATTATTCTCACTTGCAGAGGAGGTAACCAAGGCTTGGAGAGGTCAGGTAACATGGGGAAACCTTTGAAGCCCACACTGATCTATACTACCCTTCCTATAGTCATGTTTAAAATCACAGACCTACAGTGTGATAGAGCAGGCAGGGGTGGGGGTTGGAGGTAAAAGGAGGCAGAAAAGACCTGGTTGTACAGCATGGAGGCTTCAAGAAACAGAATACACACCTCTGTTCTCACCTTGTTTTCAAAGCTTTCACACAGATCAACTTGTTTACTCTCTCCACAGAGCCAGCCACGGATGCAATGAGCTTCTCTTCCCCCATATATGTTCCATGGCCCCTGTTGCGAGATGAAGATACAAAGAAAGATACCAGTGTAACACTTGAGGTGACCTCTCCTGTCAAGAACAATGTGTTCCTCAAACCTAAGGGGCTCCTCCTGCTTTTGTGCTGGCTGCTCTCTCTGCTTAGAACATGCCTTCTCCAGAAAGCTCCACGGATATCTCTCTCATGTTACTCAAGTCTGCTCAGATGTCACATTCTCCAGCGGGCCTACCCAGACTACCCTACTTAAAACAGTATCCCACCCCACTGCCAACACTTCCACCACATTCCCAACCACATTCCACTTACCTTGCTCCATTTTTTCCCCATTGCGTTTACTGCCTAATGTTAGGTATAACTTATCTGTTGCATTTATTGTTTATTATCTGTCTCTCCCTGTTAGAACTCCACGAGGACAGAGATTTTCACTTTGTTCACGGTTATGCCTCAACTACACAGAATATATGTTGAAAGCATGAATGAATCTTAAGATTTCCTAGGATCCAATAATCTTTAAGGCCAATAAAGGGCAATGCTGTAAATGCTGTACCCCGTATATGTACAAGTGTACCAAAAAAAAAAAAAAGGCTGAAATACCACTAGCATTTATCTATGATGGTGATATAATGGAGGACTCTGCTTCTTTTCTTATAACTATTATCTCATTTAATCCTCAATACCCTATCAAATATTATCACTATCTTTCAGATGAGGAAACTGACCTTAGAGAGGCAATATAGCTAATAAGATGTGATGGTGGCAGAACTGGAACCCCAAATGTCTAACTCAAGAGCCTGCCCTCTAAACTACAACACACCCTACTGCCCTTAGATTTAAAGTTTGTACAATTCGGTTCATGTAGCACAATATATGTTTGCCCTAAGCCCAATCAGTTCCTGCTTCCAAAACCGAGCCCCTAGCTGGAAGATGACACTGAGGGAGAATCTGAAAGCTAAGTCAGGAATGCCCACTGTCCCCTTAGCTGAAAACTGGAGAGACCCCTCCTCCTAACCCTCCCGTTTTCCAGGTTTTCAACAAGGAAGGCTCAAAGATCTGGGCTTCAGGCAGAGGACCCAAAAGTCACGGCCACCAGAGTTCAAGAGAGGAGGGCTTTAGGGGGTTGAAACAAACGCAGACAGGGACACAAAATGAGTAAGAAGCACGATGCTCAGAAACGAGGCGACTGGGATGCTCAGAGATGAGCCCTAGGTCCCGCCGGGAGTTAAAAGCAAGGGGCCAAAGTTCGGGTTTCGTGCAAGCAGACCACGTGCAGAGGGCCCTGCAGCCGTTCTCTGCGGCCCTGCGGCCCCCCAAGTCCCCACGTACCGCATGAAACCAGTGTCCGTAGTGATCGTGTCCCCCGGCACCACCAGGTGTTTCTTAGACTCGCGGCCCAAGCTCTCGCTAAGAGGCTTTCGAGCAACTGGAAGCCTCATCTCCATCGCCATCTTGGCGCCAATGCCTTGCGCAGGCGCAGGTAGGCGGGGAGCCGCGCTATCCGGCTCCGCAACTCCCAGCCGCGCTCGGAGGGGCGGGCTGGGGCGGGGCCTCAGAGCAGCCGCCAATAGGAACGCACGGTGTGGCGGCCATGTTGACTATTGGCAACCATTAGGTTAACCTGAAGGGAAGGAGGGAACCCAGTTGCCATGTTTACTATTGGCAAGGAAGAATCTGTGCAATAAAAAATCTTACGTTGTGTAGTGTATGACTTTTTACTAAAATTATCTAGTACTCATCATCCCAATTATTGTTTACCAGGGTTACAAATCATTGAGGAATGGACTTCTGAGTTTCTGTCCAACTGTAAGCAGCTAAAATCTGATATTTTGTATGGGAGAGTTCAGGAGGATCAGGAGGTGAGATCTACAGAAAACACTAGAACAGAAAAAAGGGCCCCTTTTCATACCGTTCCTAGTATTCTACATTGCTGCCGCCCTGTGGGTGCTGGTTCATCACCTATACCCCTAAACAATGTTCCACATACTTCTCACTTTGTTCTGTTCTTTAGTAAAGACCTCTTTTGGCTTAGCTGATTTACTCTTTCTTTGGAAAAAATGAGAAACCACCTAAGAAAACAGATCAAACCTTGCAAGACAGATACATTTTGTGGGGAGGCAAATGCACACATAATACAAAGATCTTGTGTTTACTCATACCGCCAACTGAGAGCTCTCTGCGTGCCAGGTGCAATATAAAGACTCAGCTGTGGACACATAGATGTCTGTGTGGCTTTTTCTGCGGCTCTGTTTAATAGGAGTCTTTCTCTTGTTCCTTCTACCACCTCCTACCACCCTCTCCCTCCGCTTGCCCTGCATGGTTTACAGCATTCACAACAAACTCCGTTTCAACCCCAGGGAATTGGAGATGATAATTTGCCACGCACAGGGATTCCGAAGAGGCTTAAATGAAATAACCTGCATCATCCACCCATGTTGTGGTCAATAAATCAAGTCTACTGCCTTCTGAAGATCCATCAGGCCAATTGTTTTATAAATCTTCAGAAAGACAGCATTTCTTTCACTTAAGGCTCACGACTACGCTTCAGAAAGCCAACCCTGCCGGACAGTCAATGACATAAATGCTAGTGCTCCACAGGTCATGGATAAGTGGGTGGGCCAGATCCTTGGCCTCCTCCTAGCCTGCCTGGCTAGAGCCAAAAAAGTGCAACAGCACAACTGTTGAGTCAGGCTGTGGGCATAAGAGGGCAATGATGTCCTTTGAGCCAGCATGGTCCAGGCAGCTGGGGAGCAAGGCCCAGGGAGTGTCACTAGACCAAGGGGTATAGTCCTGATATCACCCAGTTTCATTCCAAGAGGGATGGACACAGTTTTAACCCCGTCCATTGCCACAGCCCTTACCTTCATGGAGCCTCTCACAAGGTTGGCATTGCCAATACCTATTTATAGAGGAGGAAACTGAGGCTCAAAAAGTACTAGAATTCACATAGTTGATGGCCACAGGCCAGTGTTTGTTCCAACTGCATGTGTTTTACCCCAGAGCCTGAACCGTTCACCAAATATTTCCTGAGTGCTTCACTGGTCCTTTGCTGAGTGCTTTACAAGCATTATGTTATTTATTCCTTCTTTTAGCCCATCTTGGAGCTGCCCCTGACAGTCATTTGGGACCACTGAGTCCCCAAAACAGACCTGCCTCTGGGACTAGGCGCTAAGCCTGCAGACTGCCACCCAGTGCTTTCTGCATCACACTGGCCTCTTCACCACACCCACACGCGTGTGCACCAGGAAACAGAGCTGCACATCCCGTGGGGCTTGTTAAAAATATAAATTCCTGAGCTCAGATTTAGACAGCGAGGTTCTTCAAAGGGAGGGTGTGTGTGTGTTTCAATTCCCTGTGTGATTTCAGTGGCAAACCAGGTCTAACATTTGCTGCTTCCCCCAGCTTCCCCCACGTCTGTGCATCTCTACAACCACCACCCCAGGCTGATCAATGTCATTTCTACCATTGTGACTGTAATAACCTCCTAGCTTGTCTCCCTAATTCTGTATTTGCCCCTCCTACCATCCAGGGTCCATACAGCAGGCAGAGGGAGCTTTTTAAAACAGATCAGATTAGATCACTTCCTTCCTTAAACACTTTTGGCAGCTTCTCTTTACATTAAGGATAAAATCCAAATTCATTATCAGGAGCCCTGCCTCTCTCTGACCACACTGTCTTCCTAACCCCCCGTGTTACCCATTACATGGCAGCCAGACCCACTGGCCTCACCTTAGTTCCATGAACACCTAGCTCATCCCCATCCCAGATGGTTTGCTTTGGGCCCTTTCTACCTAGAATTTTCTTCTGCCAGGTCTTTGTGTGGCTGGCTCTTTCTCCTCACTCATGTCTCGTTCAAATGTCACCTCCTCAGAGAAGACTTTCCTGGTTACCTTATCTGGAACAACCCTCCAGTCCCTTTTCTTTTTTTTTTTTTTTTTGAGGCAGGGTCTCGCTCTGTCTCCCGGGCTATAGTGCTGTGGCGTCAGCCTAGCTCACAGCAACCTCAAACTCCTGGGCTCAAGCGATCCTCCTGCCTCAGCCCCTCGAGTAGCTGGGACTACAGGCACACACCACCATGCCCGGCTAATTTTTTCTATTTTTAGTGGAGATGGGGTCTTGCTCTTGCTCAGGCTGGTCTTGAACTCCTGAGCTCAAGTGATCCTCCTGCCTTGGCCTCCCAGAGTGCTAGTATTACAGGAGCGAGCCACCACACCTAGTCCCCCGTCCCTTTTTTATCACTTGATCCTGTTTTATTTCTTGTCACTGAATGTTCCCTTTGTTTATTGCAGACTTCCCTAACTAAGACATGAGTGCTCTGAGAACAGGAACTTTATCTGTTCTGTTCAGTGTGCATCAGTGCTTAGAACCAGGTCTGGCACATAGAGGGCAGCCATAAAACACTTGTTGAAAAAATAAGATGTTTACAAAATACCCATTTGCTCATCATCTGTCTTCCCCAGAGGATTTGAGCCCCACAAATACTCACACTCTATTTTGTTCACTGCCCAGTTGCTAGAACTGTGCTTGATACATGGTAGGCCCTTGTATCAACCATGTCTTTGATATTCTGAACTCTGATGTGTTGACATCTGGGGCCTTGCTCAACCTGGAGGGATTGCCCAACCCAGGGTTGGGTTAACCAATTCTAGACATAGTGAATAACTCACCCAGTAGCAGTGCCTTTCAAATGCAAACCACCAATCCTGAGCATACACCCCCAAACACCTCCTTTGCTAGGCTCTGCCACTCAGGGCCACTATCCATCTGCCCCAGTCACCCAGAGCCAGGTACCAGACAACTAGGTACAGCCCCTGTGCCCCAGAGCACGCTGAACTTATTCAAGCTAAGCAATCTCAAACTGCTTACCCTGCCTCACCCTTCCTGTCCTGTGGAAACCACAATAAAGGATCCTGCCCAGTTCTCCCCTCATTCCTTCTGCCTCTGACCCACCCCAGTGCCCCCCTGTGTGCCCTGCCTCCTGCGTCGAGCAAGCTGCGAGTATAACAAAGTTCTTTCTTTATGAGAGTCATTTCTGTATGGGCGTGTCTTGCGATACCTGATTAAAACAAATCCTAGTACCCTTAAAACAGTTCTCACTAAATATCTGTTGAATTAATGAGTGAACTTACTCAATATGCACTGGCTGGGCATCAAGTATGTGTTGTGAGTTCACAGAGCTGGGCCATTTGCTGCCCCAGTCGTCAAGGTGCTACGGTGTTCAAAGATAGGGGATGGAGGGGAGGGGGAGACAGAAAAGCCTACCTGACAGGTAGCATTTGAGTGAGCCTTGAAGCAAGGGAACAATGGGCCCTTGGGAGTTGGGCTGGTGGACAGGGGAACTCCAAGTGAAAGCAACTGACAAGGAAATCTTGAGAAACATGAAAATAGAGGCAGCAGGGACTCCCTAGTCTGGAACTCTTGGCCCAATCCTCATCTACCCACTGGCTTCACCTTTTGTTCAATTACAATGGTAAAAGTCGCTGCATAAACTTTCTAAGCAGAGATGTGCACAAAGATTTCTGCCTAAGGATGCCCATCAAAGTATTGCTTCTCTTAAAAACATTAGGAATAGTCTTAACATCTATGGTCATTTTTAAGCATGTTCACAAATATTTTCATATTTCTCCAATTGAGAAGTGGGGTCTGTGCATCCCCCTCCCTTGCATCCGGCTTGTGACTGCTTGGATAGACAGCACATGTCAGAAGTGCCTCTGTGTGACTTTCCACGCTAGGTCAGAATAGACCACGCAGATTCCCCCTGGTTCTCTTGAAATGCTTGGCTTTGAATCCCTGAGCTGACATGAAAGAAGTCTGAGTGCCCCAAGGCAGCCACCGTGAGGAAGCAGTCAAGCATGACAACTAACCAGCCACTGTCCTTAACCTTCCCCACCCGCACACAGACACACATCCCAGCCAGCCAGCTCTGAGGCAGGAAGGAAGCTGAAAGCTCAGGATAGCTGTTCCTCTAGTTCAAGACATCCAAGGAAGTGGGTTTCAGAAAAGGTTGGGGGAAGGGGGTTAAATATCTGCCTCAGGTGCCCTCTGGGGGATGCCTAGTGGGGTGGGTGGTAGGAACACTTACAATCCTTCTCATCCACCAAAGGCATCCTTGTATTAACCATGCCTCCCATTTATTGAGCACTTACTATGTGCCAGGCACCGAGCCATGTGCTTTAATCATTTATGTATATTATCCCATGTAATCATTATGACATCCTTAGGAACTTACCATGCCACTTTCCGTGTGAGGAAGCTGGGGCACCAAGATGTTCATTGATTTGCTCAAGGTCACACAGCCAGTGAGTGGCAAAGTGGAGTTTCAAACCCAGACCATTGGCCGCTATCTAGAATCCTCTATTGCTGAAGGTCCTGGATGATGCAGTAAGGCAAGGAAAAAACAAAAGACATCCCAATTGGAATGGAAGAAGCAAAGCGTCTTTATTCACAGACAACATGAGTGTGTACACAGAAAGGCCTAAGGAATGTACAAAATGATACCAGAATGTGTCAAAGATCACAAGGCCAATGCACAGTGCCAGGCCATACCGTGTCCCTGTGGGACATGCAGAAAGCCCTTTGGAGTGAATCTGCAGGCTGCCCATGAGGCGGTGATGCCTGTGGTTATGAACGTGGCTTCTGGGGTCAGACGCCTGAGGGGGAACCCAACCCCACTCTGCCACTCACTGGTTGAGTGACGTGGACAAATGATTTACTCTTTCTATGCCTCAATTTTCTGCTACTTCAAATGGATATTAATTAAAAGAGCATGGCAGGGGGAGGGAAGTATCAGCTTGCTGGTTTGTGGGGAGGATTCCTGGAATGCATGTGTCTAAGCCCAGGCCTGGCCCACAGAAACTGCTGAGGCAGCGTCTGCATGCCTTTGTCTTGGGGGGGGCTACGCTCTCAGGAAAGGGGCCCGAGGCCTCTGCTGGAAATGCAAGGAAGGTAAGAGGTTGGGCTCCTCAGCATCAGGCCTCGCTTCAGCATGCAAATTCCTCGGGACCACGCAGGATTCACATGTGCTCATCCCGCGTCCCAGAGCAGCGCTGGCACACGCAGGGCAGCACGCTTCTACGGAAGCAGGACAGTGTGCAAATCAGAGGCACCTCGTCTGCAGTTACAGATGGCTGCCACCAGGTGGGTTCTGGAGCCTGGGTTGTGGGCCCAGTGACCCGCTAGCTGGGACTTCGCAGAACAAAATGACCTATGGAGAGCAATTTCGATTTTTATTCAAGGGCCCCACTGACCTCCGAAGTCTGACTCCTGCAGGCTCTTCTTCAAGAAGCCAGCATCCCTTGCTGCGAGGCTCGACACGTGGGCCACTGCACCATTGGCATCTGGAGGGAAGGGGACTCAAGACAGATTAGCTGTCACAGGAACCAGAGGCCTCAGTGGGGGCTGCCATGGGAGGAGGGTAATACAGGGGCCACCAAAAGCACGGTGACCCTGACGGTGAGCTATCAAAGGAATGGCAAGTGTGGGCAGGGAGGCAGATATCCGGGGGTGACTTTCCCTACAGGCCCCAGGGAGCAAACCACAGATGGGATCTGCAGGTGAACTCATCAGGTGTACATCTCTGCTGTGCCCCCATCTGCCAGGATGCCAGATGGATCCCCCAAAGTATGGGGTCTTTGGGAGCACACACCTGAAGTTCCTTATGGGAGGCCTGTGTACACAAGTGTGAATTCCTGAGTGCCCGCAGGGGTGTGTGTGTCTGTGCACACACAGCTGGATGAGGATGCAGAGAGGTGTAGCTGTGGGATGCCAGGAACATGCCCACCCAGGGCTTGGAAGGATGACGCTCTCACGGCTGGAATGTGCTGGAGCACAAGTATAAAGTCACACTTCCCAGCGTGCACGCCTCTTGCTGGCCAGGAGATCCTGGAGAAGAGAGCCGGGCCTGGCCCTGTGTGGACCATGAAGCCCCCTGGCTGTACCTTGATGGCCTTCCTGCTCCTTGGTCTGCTGTGAGGAGGGTCTGGAAATGGGTGCCCAGACCACCTGGAAATTCTAGGTGTTGGGAGGGCACTTGGTGGTCATCTTGGCCTACCCCCACTGGCTGCTTGAACGCTTCAAGAAGGCCATGAAAATGAAAAAAAGTAAAGATATAGAAGAAGTAACACAGTGAGTCAGCTGACAATCAGGAGAAGTCTGCCCAGCCCCTTTCGAGACGTGCACTTGCTCGGCACGGCAGCCCATCTCTTCGGGATCTGACTTCCCAATCGTGACAGAGAGAATTCTCCCTTTCAGCAGGCACAGTAGTGAATTTCAACACCAGTAAGCGGAACAACTCTTACCATCCCCGTTCCAGCTTCTCGGCACGTTCCATACCTCCTTGTCATGCAGACAAAAGTGTCCACCCGTTCAGATGCTAAATGATAAATGTTCCAAGTAATTTTTATTTTAGAATACAAGAGAGGTACAAATGTATTTACAGTTATACATATACAATGAAATAATATATATCACAGTTTCGTAAATATCATTTTAGATAAATATTTACAAAGTTAAAGTGACCATTTTATGGAAGTAGAACACAGTTTCTTGAAAACTCTATACATTTTATACTTTTCATTAATATTATTATAGTTTCCTTATTTTACAAAACGCCCCACAGGAATTCTGGTAAATGACTGCAAGGTGGGAGAGGCGACACCAGAGGGCGCGCACAGCCGCAGTTTGGGGAAACTTGGGCAGGAGCCACGGAAGCCGGGCTTGGGCACAGCTCGGAAGAGCTTTCCGGGCCGAGAAGCCAGCCTAGGCTCCGGGGCAGCGACTCCAGTCTTGCCCTCCTGTTGCTGGGGATATGTGTTGGGAGCGGCTGGGGGAACCGCCCCTTACCAAACATGATGTCAGAGCCACTGATCCAACTCCCTCATTTTACAAATGGGGAAACTGAGGCCCACAGAGGGGCAGGGTCTTGCCCGGTGTCCTACAGTGGATTTCCGTCGTGCCTCTGCTCTCAGCCTGCCTGGCACATAAAGTACTCGTGCCTCCTCCATCCCCACGAGCCGGGCTGGGAGCACGGTGGCCGGAATGGGAGAAGGGCCCGGGAAGCGCGAGGCTCTCCAGGACTCTTAGGCTGCCCCTGAGCCTCAGCGGTTCCCAACTGTCGAGGTCGTGTCCTTGACCGGGGACGCTTCAGGACACCAGTCCCAGCAGGCAGGAGGAGGAGGAGGTGGAGAAGGCGTCCCCTCCCCGCCCCTCTCCCCGCGCCCAGGCCGCACTGGGACTGGGAGGTGCGCTCTCCGTTCCGAAGTACGGAGCTCTCCGTGGGGCACGTGGGGGCTCCCCTTCCCCACGCTGAGAGCCCTCGGAGACTCTCAGCCCCCTCTGGCCACCCACGCGAGGGATGCCGCCCTGGGGGACCGGCTCTTTAGGAGGAGGGAGACCCGGGGTGAGGCCGGACATGGCGACCCCCCACCCAAGGGAGGCGGCTGAGCAGCCGCACCAGCTGGCTGTCCTGGGAGAGGGACGTCACCGTCAGTGTCCTCATCCGCGAAACGGGGCGGAGAGAGTATGCCTGGGGGTCACCTCTGGGGCGCTCCCCGGGGCCGCGGCCGCATCGGGCCGGCAGGCGGAGGCCGGGCACCGGGGGCGCGCGCGGGGCCGGGCGCGCGCTCACAGCACCATGGCCGGCAGGTGGTGCGCGGCGGCGGCGGCGGCGGCTGCGAGCGCCGGCGCGTGCGGGTGCGGCGCGGGCAGCGCGGGCGAGTGCGCCTGCAGCGCGGCGCTGGGCGGCCGGTGGCGCGCGCTCTTCTGGTGGGCGCGCAGGCCGGCCAGCTGCGAGTAGGCGCTCTGGCACACCTGGCACTTGTAGGGGCGCTCGCCCGTGTGCAGGCGCACGTGGTTGCGCAGCGTGGACGACTGGCTGAAGCGGCGGTTGCAGAAGCGGCACACGAAGGGCTTGTCCAGCGTGTGGATGCGCATGTGGGAGCGCAGGTTGCTGCGCGAGTTGAAGCCGCGGTGGCAGATGACGCAGCGCATGCGGCCCGCGGTGCCCGCCGCCGAGTCCGCGGGGTGGAAGTCCTCTGGACGCGGGGAGGGGGAGAGAGGGCAACCGCATTAAAACCCGCGCCCTCCAAGCGCCCCTCCCAGGGCCCGGACGCCTCCGATCGCCGGGAGGTTCTAGGGTGGAATGGTTGGGGGCGCGGGCAGACGGACGGGAGGGGCCGCGAAGGGCCCTGGTCACATAGGAGCTGGACTGCTTCCGATTGCGCTGTGAGACCTGGGGACTTAGGGACTCAGCCTCGCTAACCCTCAGCTTTCTCATCTGTAACGTGGGAACCTAGTCCTACCCCACTGGCTGTGCACGATTACCCGAGATGATCAAACTGTCGTCTGTTTAAGGTTTACGCTTCACCTGCCTTAGCCCGTGTGGGAACAGCGCCCGGCTCGTAGAAGCCTTCCATAAAGGGTAGTAACAATGATAACCCTCGCCCCCACCCCGAAAAAAAAATACCGTTTCATTTATTCATACCACACATGTTTACTGAGTGCCTACTCTGTGCCAGGGACCTGCACCTCCATTTTCTCATTTCTGAAATGGAGGTGACGATAGCATTGCCCCCATAATTCTGTTGTAAGGATCAGAGAAATTAAGGTTTGTAGAACAGCTGCAGAGCAAGGGTTCAATAAACTAGCTCATGAGCCTCAGGTTGATCCTCTAAAAATAAGGATCATCAAATTTTACAGGGGTTTTATGAGGACCCAGTGGTACCTGATACCTGTCAAAGGTTTAGCCCAATTCTTGGCCCAAAATAGGTCTTAAGCAAATGGTCTCTATCATGATGGGCAGTGTCAGTCCAACACACACAGAAGCACGTTCTGCCCTGCCTTCATTCAACAGGCTTCTACTGACCATCTACCCTGGGCCAGGCCCTGCAGCAGGCACCAGAGACAGGGCAAGGAAATGTACAGGTTGTCAGAGCTCAAAGGGAACTTAGAGATCATCTTGCATCACACCTTTCCTTTACAGATGAGGAAACGGAGGCACAGAGCCATTCCCAAGATTGCACAGAACTAGAACTCAGTCCAGGCTCCTGCTATCCAGCCCCTATCTGCTCCCACCACACCCCATTGCTTCTCTGGGTCTCCCCCCAAGACAGCCTATTTGGCCCAGAAATCAGGAGAACCGTCTTCCACCCATGCTTGGCCCATGGGGGTGGCTTGGCCTCCTTGGACCAGTAGGTCCCATCAGCTTGATGCTGCCAGAGGTTAAACCAAGGTCCCCAGAGACCAGGAGCCTCTCTGTCCCCCATTCTCTCACTCTCTCCCCCCTCCATGGGCTTCCCCCTCTGTGGGTCCCCATGGGGACCACCTACCATGCTTGTTCTTTTTCTGCTCCTCTTCTAGCCCTGGCACGCCAGGGATCCCTAGGAAGGTGTTGTGCGAGTTCCCATACCACACCAGCAGCTCCTGGTCAGGAGGGATCATCTGCAGGGAAGAGGGAGGAGGAGGTCAGGGAGGCGGCAGCTGGGGGCAAGTCAGAGGTCCCTGCACATCCCCTCACAGCCAGGAGCAGTGGATCCAGTGTCAGCCCCGAGAAAGCCACGCTTGGGCCCGTTTCCACGGAGCTGGCCCAGAAACCGCGCAGACAGGGAAGGGAGTGTGTGGTGCTCTCTGCTGCGCCCCCTGCCCAGGCCTTCTCGCCTTCTCTGTCCGAGCTCGGGCCACGAGAGAGTCTCCAAGCTGACCTCCAAGCTGACGGTGACGGCACAGGAGGCTTGCAGCAAGCGGAGGTCAGGGAAGACGGAAAGACAGAAAACTTTCCATTTCTTACCCAGGGGAACCAGAGTCGGCCAGGCCTCAGGCTGCAGGGCTGAGCCAGGTGTTTCTCAGGAGCCTGGGCTGTGGGGCATCCTATGGTACCTGGTTACATCCTGCGGGGTAAGTTCTGGAAACATCTCTTCTCCAAAGCACCCACAGGCAGCTCCACGCCTCACGTGCTTCCCTACCCAGCACAAGGCTCTGCGTGACTCCGTGCACGTGGCAGATGCTCGGATCGACAGACGTCTCCACCTCAGGAAATACTGGGGTACACCACCTTAAACCCACTTCACCACAGCCTAGGTCTGTGACAGAGAACCCCAGAAGTGATGTCGGGGTTCTTCACTCTCAGGGGAGGACCTGCCCCAGGGAAATGGCGACGGCTGTGGGTCAGAGGGTTTTGCAGTGACCCTCCAGGCAGGCGTGGGAGGCCTGCTCCTGGTGCGGCACTAACCGTAAACCACACAACCCAGGATCTCCCAAGGGGCTCGCCAGGCCTTTAGCGAAAGCCAGTCACCCTGCCCAAGTGGGGAACCTTCAGGCCCTAGCCAGGCAGGGCAAACGAGAGAAGGAACAGCCCAGCACTCCCCTGAGTCTCGGACCCCCGACATGCTGGCTTTGGCACCTGCCCCTGGGGTCACTCTCCAGTGTGCCCAGAGAGAGGGCACCTGGATACCCCGAGGCAATAGCTGATTTGCCTTCCTGATGGTCCTCTTTAGTTGAAGCATGAAAGATCACGTGGGATTTCATCTAGGGTTGTCTGAAGCCACCCCAGAGTAGGACCTCCCCATGGCCTCTGTTTGGTTCTGGCCGGCAGAGCCCCGTGTCCACCACACTTTCCTCCCTCTGGTCAGAGCTGGGAAGACCCTCAGACCACGGCAGCAAGCTCTGCTCGACCCTGAAAACAGGGGGAAGTTGGGAGATAAGAAGCGGGAACAGGAAGGTGTAAGGGCACCTAGGGGACCGCCATCGTCCTAAGCTCTGCCTTGAGCCACCCTGTCCTTTCCCAGCCGACCCCACGGCCCATGGGCATCACAGTGAGCCTCAGGGCCAGCAAGTGACAAGAAGCCAGCAGAGAGTGCCACACCAACCTGGACTCATGGGGTGTGTGCATAGAAAAACCAAGTGCAGCCCCTGAACCCAGGAAAATCAGATGGTGCCTCAGAGAAAGTGGGCAGATTTGAATCTGGCACCCCAGGAAAAGTCTGTGGCTTTTCTGGGGTCATTCACAGTCACGGCCACTGTCCAGGAGGCCAGCGGGTCAGAGGTGGAGGCCCCTGCTGGAAAAAGGACAGAGAAGAAAGAGGTTTTAAGAACCCCTCAGAAAATCAGATGATGGAACTAAAATTTTTTTTTCTTTTTTTTTAGCTGTTAACCAGAACATATAAAATATTTTTGATAAATCAATTGTGAAGGAAGCTGCTCTACAAGATGGTGTAGCTGGGCCTTTGGTCACCAGGTCCCTGCATGACCTCAGGCAAGTCACTTTGCCTCTCTATGCTTGCCTCCTCAAATGAGGGGCTTGGGGACATGATCCCTGAGCTGTAAGTCACCTCCGGCATTGTCCTGCCCCATGGCTGCAAGTCCCAAATGAAACCATTTATTTATTTGAAACTATTGAGTTATAAATTTTATTTATTTATTAGTTATTGGGACAGAGTTTCACTCCATTGCCCTGGGTAGAGCGCAGTGGCAACATCATAGCTCACTGCAATCTCTAACTCCTGGGCTCAAGCAATCCTCCTGCCTCAGCCTCGAGTCCCGAGTAACTGGGACTACAGGCATGTGCCACCACGCCTGGCTAGTTTTTTTTCTTTTTAGTAGAGACAGGGTCTCGCTCTTGCTCAGGCTATTCTCAAACTCCTGAGCTCAAGCGATCCTCCTGCCTCGGCCTCCCAGAGTGCTGGGATGACCAGACATTTATATATCACAGCAGTTCTCCCGAAATTATCCCCCTCCCCCACACCGACTGTCTGAACACGCCCTTCCAGGAGTTGGTACTGCAGAGGGCTCTGGCTCAGCCCTGGAGTCAGATGTGTCAGGGTCCGCCTGGGCACCCCACCTGCTGAGCAAATGACCTTGGGCAAGTTGCCTCATGTCACGGGGCCTCAGTTTCCTCACGTTGCTCTGGCCTCAAGGAGTGATTGTCAAGGTTCAGCAGGGCCACATGCATAAGGCTCTTTGCATAATGGAGATGTGGAAGTGCTGGTTATTATTCCCCCAGCTCACCAACCTCTCAGAGAAGCTGGCAGCACTCTCTAGCGCATTGAGTGCCCAGTGAGCCTGCGGTGTGGCAGAGGGCCGCTGGCACGGCTAAAGCCCAGGAGCTTTGCCTTTAGTGTTCAACGAGAGCGCAGGTTAGACCCAAATGCCCCAAGGACACTAGTCCCACACCAGTGCCACTGCTTCCTGGCTCCATGTCCCCTGAGGGAGGAGCCCACTCCTTCAGCAGAGATGTGGGGACAGCAGTCTCTGCAGTCCCCCACCTGACAGTGCCCTGAGCTTCATCTTCACCTCCAGACCCGAGGTCTGGGAATCTAATTCTAAGTCAACACCAGCCTTTTAATTTTAATTGTAAATAACAACTATCATTAAATATATGTAAATAAATAGAATAACAACAATAATAATAGCAGCGATGATGAATGAGGATTGGAGCCAGGAACATTTTGGATTATAGGAATCTTGAATATTATTATTCAAAATGATGATTTGCCATATTACTTTTGAAATAAGAGCTTTGATGGTAACTGCTTCAGTATAAGAGTGAGTCGTTTATTTGCCAACACATTTTTACATGTACTAAAATTAATTTTACTAATAATTTAAAAATTAAAACAGCAATGCAGCCACATGGACAAAGGTACGACCTGTACGAAGGGATATAATGAGAACAACTCTCCCACTCTGGACGCTAGCTACTGCCGCTGGTTTTCTGTAGGTCTTTCCCTGGAAGGGTTTGTCATTTTGAGATTATTAAAAACTGCTGATTCAAGGTTTGTGGATAGCAGCACGATGGGGTCTACGTGAGGCTTCTGATTTAAAAAAAAAAAATAATGAGCACATATTACTTCTATACACACACAAAACAAAGAAAAATTTTTAAGCAAGAAAATCTATTAAGAAGAACCTCCTGGAATTGAGAATCGCACACCATCCCCAGAAGCCACCAGCAGCCGGGGAAGCAGCCTCCCCTGCCCGGAACTGGGGAACTGGGTGTCTCCCGGCCCTTCAGAGCCCAGGCTGGCCTCTGCCTGCTGCCAGACACCCTTCATCCAACAAACTCCTACGATCACTCCGTCACTTGCAGGAAACCCAGGAACCTGCAGCTTCCTCCCTGAGATGCTGGAATTACCAGGCAGAGGCTCCCAGGGCCCCGCAGCCGGCCTGCCTGGGTGCAAAGGCCACGGCCACTGGCCCCTGCAGGAGCTCCGAGCTGATGCTCCAATGCTCTGATGCTCTGGCCTGGCCCAGCTGGAGTGCTCCACCAGGGCTGCACAAGCAGAATCAGCCCCCCAGTCATTCACTTTTCCGGGGAGCACAGACTGGCTCAGGACACACAACAACAAAGCAATTTCCAAAGGAACGGAGTCCCAGCACCATAGAATCCACATCACCGAAACTCTGCAATGTCAGCGCCTGAGTCTGGTTGACACATTGCAACGTGTGCTTCTTGACCGCGCCTGCCAGCCCAGAAGCTTTGTCCTGCCCCACTTGCTGAATTTTTACTATAAATTGGAACCGAGGTTTCGGAGTTGTTTTTCCCAATATAAATTCATGTCCCACCATTGAACACGCTCCCAAGGGGCTCCCAGTGCCTCCCCCTCCCCTCATGTGCTGAAGCACTGGTGTAGAAGGATCCAGTGTCATCTGGACAGACATCAATTTCCATTGTACCACAGATGTCCCGACACACCAATTAATAGAGTTCCAGCAAATAGATATTGGCCAGGGAGGCCACATGGCATGGTGACCAAGTGCTCCAGCTCTGGGACCAGACAGGCCTGGGTTCAAGTCACAGCTCACCAACCCTCCGTCATCTCCTCAAAACTCAGTCTCATCGTCATTAAAATAGGGACAATAACAGAAGGCACCTTGCAGGGCCCAGCAGACTCCATTTTTTTAAGGTGCTAAGACCCTTCAAAAAGACCCTTTTATTCATTCAACACTAGTGCCCACTTGCTATATGCTAGACACTTCTAGAAATGTCATTTTAGGCACCTGTGGGTATAGTAAATGCCATGGCTAAGTAAGGCAGGAGGCTGCCCCAGGGATAAGGTGTCGGTATATCCACTGGCTGCAAACCCTGCCTGGGGATTCCGCAATGACCCCCAACTGACCGCCCACCCAGGCCTTGGAACCCCATTGCCTTCCTCTCTGTTATTTTGCATTTGTGGAAAAGCTTAGAGCAGCAACAGTATACTATGTTTATTGAATAAAGATGTTTCTTCCCAGTTTTTGGCAAGTAATGAGTTACTGTTCTGAAATATAAATAGCAGTTCTGAGTGGCAGGAAGATTAAGAAAACAGATCACGGCGAAGGTCCCTCTCCTTGGCTAACTCACACACACACACACAGAACAAGCAGCCGTTTATTGCAGAGACATCCAGGGAGTGGCCGGGGTGGGCAACAATGGGCTCTGCTCTAGCCCAGGAGGGCTGCTCGGGCTCTGGGCTCTGGCCTTACCTAGAGGACGGACACAGACACCCAGATGCACGAATTGCCCGGCAACGGGAATCTGACATTGCAACAAAATGGTTTGAGAAAATTGCCACCATAAAAAAATGAGCCCAGGTTTCTTATTAAAAATGGTGGTATTTTGTGTTTGTCACTCACTCAAACAGTCCCTTCTTAGTAGGCTTCCAACTCTGTAAAAGCATTAATAGCCACATTGGTGGATCTGTCCGATACATATGATATTACGTGTGTATGCATCCACACACATCCACACATCCACATGTCTCCTGATCCTCTTTTATCAACTTGTATCAAATGTACATGACCCTTTTTTTTCTAATCATATAAACTCAGATCCCTCCCTGGAGACACTCTTCTGCCACCTTGCCCTCTGACTCCGAATTTCTGCGTAAACATCTGTTAATGTTTCCCGACTCTGCCTTTCAGCCAGCGTGACCTGCACAGCAAGATGAAACTCAGACCCCTCTGTCGGCCCCAGCCAGGAGCCCTCCTGCCAAATCGATGTAGGCATTCCTGGCCTGTCTCCTGTGCCCTGGTGCATGCGTGGGAGGGACAAGACCAGTGGAGTCCTCTGTCGCGTCTGTCTGGGGATGGCTGGGAAGGAGGGTATGAACCTAAGGATGCGTGTGCAAGAGTGAGGGGGTCAGGGTGAGGGAACATACTCTCTGCTAGAAGTGAGGCTCAGCTGCACCAGAAGCTGATTCTAGGATGGGGTGGTCCAGCCATGGTCACGGGAGCCACCTCTGTCCTGGGCCTGGGCTGCCTTCAGTCCTGCTCCTTGCCCCACCGCTGTCTTACCCCGCTGGAACCCTAGTCAAGGAACCGCTCACCTTTTCCTCACCCCCCGCCTCCTGGTCCTCCAAGGACCACCCCAGCTGGGACCCAGGCAAGGCCTCCTGTTGTCAGCCCTGCAGCAGGTTATTCAGGGACAACCCAAGCGCGGTCCCAGAAGCAGAAGCGACTGGGCCTGGGCTCCCTGGAGGTCTCAGAAAGACCTGGAGGCTCTGAGCCTGAGGGAGAAAATGGAGCATGGACTAAAGGCCAGTGGTTCTCTGTCTCTGCGGGGCTCCTCCAGACCCCCTCAAAAATTCAACCAAGCCTCAGCCCCAGCGCTAGGGGCCTGTGCTTCTCCCCACACGGGAGCAGAGAAGTTTGGTGGGAACAACTTCTCTTCCCAAGCCCCCCCCCCACCTGTCACCAACCTGCCTATGGGGGTCCGTGGCAGCTTCCCACACTCCTGGGCCAGATTTCCTGCCAAGGGACACCGTCTAGGAAGGGCCCTGACAGTGTGGCCTCAGCAACCTCCGCTCAGCTTGCTTGGCACCGTCGGTCCTGCCCAGACACCTGCAGCTTTTCTGCCTCTGCCAAGCACTTCCCCCCCAGTGGCACCTGTGCTGCCCCTCACTGGGCACCTTCCCTGGCTCAGCCCTCAGCCTCTTCCGAAGCCCCACCCTGCACCCCCAGGACACACCAACACACCGTGGGAAGTGACATTTACCTGTCTTCCACGTGCCCTTTCTCTGTCCTCTGAGAAGGCTCACACCCCCAAGTGCCCTGCCAGAGCTCCTGAGCCTGCCTGCCACCAAGGGAGACCCCATTTTCTCATCTGTCAACTGTAAATAATCACAGAATCCTCCTCATCATGACGATTCAACACGATAATGCGTATCCAGCGTCAGGGAGAGCCTGGCACACAGGGAGATATCGCTGAGACCACAGCCACGATCCCACGTCACTGGAGCCCATACATGCAGAAGGAGGGCGGCCAAGCCATGGCAGACATGCGTCCTCCCTCCCCCCCAACGCACTCCCTGTGCTGTCCTCCTTGTCTCGCTTTTTGTATCTTTATGACCGCAGGACACCCTCAGCTGACATCCAGGGACCTCATCAGTGAGACGCATACAGTTGAAAGTGCTGTTCTTTCTGATTGCCCCAGAAAGCTTCCGGTGGAGGGCATGCTCCCGGAGACCATGCTGCGTGGGCCTCGGCCACGGCCCGTGTCAATTCCCCTCTGTCCATCGTGGTCCCTGGACACAGCTGCCCTGCACACTCCCCGCCCCTGGGTGCCCTGATGACTCCCACACAGCAGCACACACACACACACCTCGATGGCCTTGTAGAAGATGCTGGTGCCAATCTGGACCACCTCCAGGTTCTGCTCCTGCTCGTTGCGGGCGCACTTGATGTACGTCATCCAGCTTCGGTGGTCCTCCTGGCTGGCGTCGATGAAGTAGCGCACCGTGCCGTCCTCATTGAACACCTGCGCTCAGATGGAGCAAGCACCAGGTGAGGCAGGGCTGTGCCACGTGTGTGGTCTGCTGGCCACCTCTACACACTCTGTCTCCTGCCCCACAACAGCCCCAGCAAGTGGATAAAGCTATTACTCTCCTTTTCCAGCCGAGGAGAGGGAGGCTCAGAGAGGCACAGCGACTTGCCTGAGGCTAACCAGCTAGAAGTGGCCAATAGGGAGTCAGCCTCCAGGGCCTCCTGGGCTGATCACGATGTGCTCCTGCTGCATATGCTCCCCACCCCCAAGAAGTATCTCCTAGGACCCCTGATCAGACAAAGTGGCCTCCAGCTACTCTTGGAGGAGGCAGTGATGCTCCCCAGGCAGGCAGGAGCACCAGCAGGGACCTCAGAGGGAAACAGGAGCCTGGAGAGGGAAGGCTGGCTCACAGTGGCACCCCAACCTGGCCTAAGCCCCTTCGTGGGAGCTGTCACAGGCACTTAGAGGTCAAACTTCCCAACCAACTTCCTGATCAAGCAACGACTACAGAAGGTAACCCTGGCCCAGGCCTCCAGAGGAGGGAGCGGGTGAGGTGAGGAGAGCCCTCTGGGCCACCCCAAGTTCCCTGCCTCCTGCTCCTGTGACCAGCTGTGGGGTTTCTCACATTGGGCCCCTCCAGGGTCTGCCAGGTGGGGGGAAGCAGGGCCAGGAAAGAGATTAGGAAGGAAGGGGGTGCACCAGTCTGGCCTCAGTGGGTTTCTGGTTCCAGCAAGGTGAGAACCCCAGGGGGAGGAAGCTCTGCAGGAGTGGCTTTGACCTAAGGGCAGCCCTCCCTGGCACCTGGCACTGGGGGTGGGGATTGGGGTCAGAAGGCCTGGGATGGAAGCCTCTGAGCTTCAGTTTCCTTCTGTGAAATGGGAACATAACTCCTCGGCCGCTGAGATCAGCCGGCAGCTGACTCAATGCGAGTTCAGCGATGACTGCTTTGAATGCCGTTCTGCCTGGGGTGGGAGCTGTTGCTGGAGAAGCCCAGGTCTTCACCATTCTCCACTCCCACCACACCTCTCCGCAGGCCAGGGCTGGCCTTGGGGGGTTCCCCTTGCTGCTTCCAGGCCCAGGGGAAAAATGCAGGTGGTTGGGAGTTCCCTCCCAAGGATGGCTCTCTAGCTCTGGTGGGGACCCTGGGCAAGTGGTGTGGCTGCTCTGGGTCTCAGTGCCCTTATCTGCGAAGTGAAACCAATAGCAGCCCAGCTGTCCAAGGTTGTCTGGAGGAAGGAGGGACAACAGTTTTTGCAGCCCAGTTTGGGAAAAAGCCTCCAGGCAGGGTGATCTCCAGGGATGGGGTTCTTAGAGTCTCATCTCAGGGTGCGTCTGGGCGGGAGCATCAGCAACTCCCAGCGAGGACAGAAGCGGCAGCGGCCAAAAGCCCTGGTCCCGCCCGCCACCTGCGGCTCGCGCCCCTGGCCGGCCCCGCGCTCCTCCGCCAGCAGCTCGCACGTACCTCCCACATGAGATTGTTGTTCTTGCAAATGTCGACGTGCTCCGGGGCGATTACACGGCCGGTGAAGGGGCCCATCTCAGTGCCCGCCTTGATCCACGTCTTGGAGAAGATGCCGAGGCCCTCGCCGGGGATGGAGCTCTGCGCGATGATCACCTCCGCCGGCAGCACCAGGCTGGATAGCTTCTGCACCTCTGCACCGTGGGGACAGAGGAACCGGTCAGAGCCGCAGGCAGGGGAGGCCCGGCCCTTCCCCGTTAGGGACACTGGCCTGGGTCCTGCCCAGCCAGGCGAACCCAAGCTGGCCCCATCTACGGAGAAGTCATCGGGCTGGGGGTGGGGGTGCGGGGGGGGGCAAGTGCGGAGGCCCAGAGATCAGAGTCTCCTCTGTATGTAATCTCGGGACCCTTCCCGCCCTGGGAAGCGAGTGGTGCGTTGGGGCTCATTTTTAGGAGCAGGTTTTACACTAATTCTCTTTCACCTTCCACACTGGAAAAGTTTAAGAACTAGAGAGCCATCTGCAGCGCGGTTTTACAGATGGGGAAACTGAGGCCGGGTTCAATCCGGGACTCTTCCGCATAGTGCTGTTCTAAGCGCGGGTGGCTCGGCGCCCACTGTGCGTTTGGCACAGGGCGCTTGTGGACGAGCCTGGGCGCAGCCAGCCCGAGGCAACGGAGGCGCAAAAGAAACACTCGCTGCAGCTGGCCGGGTCCGCTTGCGGTGTGACCCCCGGTGGGCCCGGGGCCCTTTCTGCTCCCCAAGTCCCGGGGTGCCAGGGAGGGTGGGGCCGGGGATCACAGGAGCCCTGAAGTCGCCTCTCTGGGCAGCGAAGAGCCCCAGCGGTTCCCAGTCCCCCGAGGCGACTGCCAGGCCTCTGCGGCCGGCCGGGGTGGGAGCGGCGAGGCGCACAGGGGCGGCCTCCGTGTCTTACAAGGTTCCCCTCTAAGCTACCTGGGAAAATACCCGGCGAGCGGGCAGGCTGAAAAGGGGGTTAAACGGTGTCCATTGCGGCGCGGCCGGCAATTTGTCACGCTGTTAAAGTGATCGCATTCATTCGGCTCCATTCGAAAGAAATTGCTAATTCTAAATTCATTAGCCCTGGAAGAATGCTGTAGCAGTAAATTGTAGCTCAATGCGGAGGGGACTTGTTTAAAAGGGGCCGAGGAATTCCCCTTACAAAAAGGGGGGATTAGATGGTTGACATAGCGTGAATGGAGTGGAATTAGTCTTCACGGTAAATTAAGAGAGGAACAGAAACCGTGAAGGGGAAGAGAGGGCGACGCGCAGAGATGCCAGCGCCGGGGAAAGATATTGTTTGCGGATTGATGAATGAGGAATAAGAACTTGAGACATCTTAAAGAAAAGAAAACTTTTCTCGCTCTCTCTTTCTGTCCCTCGCTCTCTCCGCGGCTTTTTCTCCCGGCCCGCCTCCCGCCCGCTCCCCAGCCCCCGCTGCCTTTTAAAGTTCTTGGTTTAAGTGGGAACTTTCGCGGGTCAAGCCCAAGTTAACTAAATGAATTTAAAACCCCTTCTTTTGAGTCAACTGCTATTACACGCCTAGTAAGGCTTTAAACGCTGGGAACCCGCCAGCTCCAAGGGGGGAGACGAAGGCAGGGGATGGCGGGGGCGGCGGGACCCGACGGCCGGGTCGCCGGGATCCGGTCCTCCAGCCGTGCGGGCTGCGGAGCTGTCCCGCGCCCCACCTCGGCTTGGGTGCTCGGGGAAGCTGAGGCGCGCGCAGCTTCGGCAGCGCCCCGGTTGGCACGAGCAGCAGCAAGGCCCGGCAATCCCCGCCGCCTCCAGTGCGTCGCTGGGCCGGGAATTGGGGGTCGCCGGGAGGAGGGGACGGGCCCGCCCGACGGCACGACTCACCGCCGGAGAAGGACTGCGCCAGCACCTCCGCAGTGAAGGCCGTCTTGGGGCTGGTGTGGTGGCTCTTGTCCTCGAAGAGCTGCTCGCCCAACACGTTGCGCCAGCGGCCGTACAAGAAGCTGTGCAGGATGTCGGAGGTGATGACCTCGGCCAACGCCAGCCCCGGAGCCTTCAGCCCCGTCTTGAGCACCAGGGCCTCAGCCGGGAGCACGGAGCCCATCATGGGCGGCCCGGGGCTCGCCGGCGCCCAGGACAGACGGCCGGGCGACTGGGGAGGTGGGCGGGCGAGAGCGGAGCAGAGGAACGAGAAGAGACGACTGCGATGGAGGAGAAAAAGGAAGAGGAGCAGGGGGAGGACGAAGAGGAGGCAGCGGCAGGAGGGAGCGGGAGGAGGGGGGTGACTGGGAGGAAGGTGAACGAGGGGGAGCGAGGCAGAGAGGAAGAGAGATGGAGAAATCTACAGAGATGCCAGAGGCGGCGCGGAGGGTGGAGAGACGCGGGTGGAGGCGGAGGCGGGTGCAGGGGTGCAGGGTGGGTGGGAGGCGGGTGGCTGCGGAGAAACGGCGGCGAGGGCCTCTCAGATGCGCGCTCGCCTCTCGCACACCCGGTCAGGACCGTCTTCCCCTTGGCAAAATCTCAGCGCCTTTATAGGAGCCGCAGTGACCCTCCTAATTGGTTATTAATGACCCCCTGACGTCGGAGGACAGACTTGTTGTACCCTGCCGACTCGAGGAGCCTTCGCCGCGAGAGCGAGGGGAGGGGGAGCGCGGACCGCTCGGAGCAGTCCCCCTCCGCTCCTCCCTCCCCTCCCCGTCCTTTCCTTCCCCCTCCTCTCCTTGCTTCTCTCCCCGTGGGAAGCGCCGGGCAGGGAGGGAGGCTCGGCCAGCTGTGAGGAGAGCAGGGGACGGAGCAGGGGAGGGGCGCGGCGGGACTCCAGGGACCGGGCTGGGCAAGAGGGGACGCCTGGCTTCGGACTCAACTCCGATCCCAGGCCTGATCCACGCTCACCACCCTGGCCCGGCGCGGCGTTCGCCTTCCCTCCGCTGGCCTCCCAGACCAGGGCCCGCGCTCCCTGCCCTCCCTGCCCTCCCTGCCCTGCACTTCTCGGGCTGCACTAGTCGCGCGGGAGCCCGCGGCTCCAGCTCCCGCCCTGCCGATCCCCTGCGTAGACGGCGCTGCAGAATCCGGCGCTTCGCTTCAAACGGGCCTCGCCAACCTGCTCGCTGTGCGCAGCCCGCTGCGAAACTCGTCCTGCTGCGGAGAGGGCTGCTGAAGCCGGGCCGCGGCCGCCGTCGGGGCCGGGCCAGGCCGGGGACAGCTTCGTGGGCGGCCAGCCTACCGGATCTGCCGAGGCTTGGTCCCGGGTCAGAACCGCGGACTGGAATCGGCACTGGCAGCCAGTCTCGCCGCAAAGGCTTCCCTGCGGGATGCAAGGGGGTCGAAAGGGGTCCTCGGACCCCGCCTGGATAGGAGCGGGTGCGCCCACGAGCGAACTCCCTCGGAAACTGCAGACAGTCCCCGCGGAAGGCCACGGCGCAGGTTCGGCTTGCGGCTTGGGCCTCTGGCTCTTCGCCGAGCTGCAACCTAGGAAAGCGCGCTGCGCTCGGGCACTCCTTCCTTCTCACCTCCCAGCTCTCTTTTTTTCTCTTCCGACCTCCCTTCTCTCCCTTCCTTCCTCTCCCCTCCTCCCCCACCTCACCCTACCGGTAGACTTTCTGCGCGGTGGTTCCGAGGCACCTCGCAGGCCAGCGCGGTCCCTTCCCGGAAACCGGGAGCTGCTGAGCTGGGCGGGAAGGCCACCGACTGCTTCCTGCAGGCTTTGCCGCCTCCCAGGGTTAGTCACCAGCCTCCTACTCCAGCCCCAACACACCCGGTGAGGGGGCATGGGACACCTGCGGAACTTCTGGCCCCCAACTCCTGCAATTTCGGATGGCTAGTGGAGGTGTTCCGGACCCTCTGGGCATGGGTTCGGCTCACGTGTGAGGTCTCCGCTGGACGGTGGGAATGCCCCAGTCCTTTTCCACAGTGTCAGGACTTGAGTGGGAAGACAGAGACCTGGCCAAAGGCCCCTTGGCAGAGTCCCCTCCACTGCCTGGCCAGGCTTTTGCTAAGCAGCCCTCGCACCTGGCAGCCATGGGCCCCAGGCCACTGCAATGGTCTCCAGCATCCCTCAGTCTACTTTACGATGCAAAGGGAGGAAGGCAGGCCAGGCATAGCCGGCCGTCAGACGGGAGCTCCAGTCGCCTGGAGGCAGGAACCAGGGAAGGATGCACCTGGCAAAAGGCAGAACTGCTGGGCACCATGCCAGCAGAGGGCAGCGCTGGGGAAGGGGAGTGCAGCCAGTGGGTTAGGGTCTGGGAACCTCCACTCCCTTCCCGAGGCTGCTGGAGGGTCACCTCAGCCCCTGGGTGATAGTTCAGGTCGGAGGGGGCACCGCTCAGGACAGGGGAGTCTCACCAGTGCTTAGTTAGGCCTTGGCTTCTAGGAAGACTAGACAGAGAGGAGAATGTGGAGGGATGAAGCAGACTATGTCGGGGTGGCTGCCAGGAGGCTCAAGTTCAGCTTCTGAGCCCCAAAAGCTAACTCAGCTCCTCCAGGAAACCAAAGGGGGATGAGGACTGCTGTGCTTCCTTGGGATGCCTGGCTTCTCACTGGGCCTCACTATCCCAGTCTGTACAATGGTTTGGGTTGGGCTTTGTCTCTCTTTGGGTCAGGTCATTCCCCCTCCAAACCCTGAGGATTTTGCCCATTCCTGGGCTGCACTCCACTGAAAGAAGCCCTCAGGTGTGTGCATGCCTCAGTCCTGGTGCTCAGCATTTGGGTCCTGGACCTCAGCTTGCGGTCAGAACGTGCAAGGACAGAGGGCTCAAACCGCAGCCAGGGAGCCCCATTCTTTTCCTCGGGACTCACAAACCTGGGGAGCAATGCTGAAGGTGTAACCCTAAACAGCTCACCGCGGGCTCACCCAGCTGGTGAGCCCGCAGCCCCCAGGCGTTTCCACGAGGCGCTCGCACTTTGTGCTTCTGGCCTAGCCACACACCCACCTGGACTCCCACCCCAGGAAAAGGGGACCCTTTGGGTAGCGCACAGCCTCAATGCCCATTGGGGAGCATCACCCCTGTGCTTGCATCTCCCCGCGTGAAGATTTCGAGGGGAAACATTCCAGGCTTTCCTGGCGGATGAACCGTGTCATTTTCCGCGGGGCCCGGGAGCGGAGTGTGCCCGCGCCAAAGCCCCCTCCCCTTGGCCCGGGCCGGCCAGAGCTCGCCGGCGCCGCCCCCCCCCCTCGCGCCCGCTGGCCGCCGCTCGACGATCTCTTTAATATTCATGGGCGTTAATAGAGAGGCCCCCAGTATATCGGTCCATTGTGGGCGGCTCGTAGGGCTTGAATAGGCCCCGGCCCCCTTTCTTCGGCGCGGCTTCCCGAGGGGCCGGGCCAGGAGTGAATGGCCCCGCTTCCCGCTCCGCGCCCCCTCCCCCTTTCAGGGAGAACATCTTTATCCCCGCCGCCGCCGCCGCCCGGGCCCCATTCACGCGGCCCCGGCTCGGAGCAGAACGAATCAATCGGCCCCGGCTCTTCGGAGGTCATCTTCGCCGCCCGGGTTTCTCCTTCCCGGAGTCCACGGGAGTGGAGAGAGTGAGGCAGTGACAGGCGACGGACCCACGGCCTGTGGGACATTGAAGGCGGGGTGGAGGAGAAGGGCAGGGGGCGACGTGGAGGGGTGGCCGGGCCAGGGAGGGCGAAGATAGGCTCAGGGCCCCGCCATCGCCCCGGGCCGGCTAATTTCTGCTTGTCCGGCTCAGAGTGGAGCACCGAGGGGGCGGGGGCCACGTCCCAAGCCCAGGGGTCTGTCCTGCCTCCGCTCGAAGCATCAACGCGTTCCACTTGGGCCTGGCGGTGGCAACCGCTAGACCCGGGGCTCCCCTGGCCCCGCGGCCCAGCCCACAGGGCGCTTTCGTTCTGGTCGGTGCACGGGACTCAGCTCGCAGACGGCCAGGTCCGGACCGCGCGCCTCAGTGGAGCGCTCGCAGGCGAGGCCGGTTCGCGGCGTAGACGCCCTCGCTCGGCGGCCTGGCCGGGGCGCAGGGGGCGTGAGTCGGTCAGGCGGGGCCCCGGCGTGCGGGTCCCTGCCCCGCCCGTCCCGCCGGCCCTCGGAGGCGCAGAAAGAAGCCCATTGTCCGCCGAAAAATACATTTTTGGGGGCCGAGTGAAAGCCCGTCTTTCTTTTGAACTTTAGAAGAAAGTCTCCTGCTCTCGCCCCTCGGAAGGAGAGATTTGTCCCTCCTCCCGGGGGCTCCCCGCGCCTCCTCCTCCCGAAACATCTGCCGGGGGAAAATCCACCCTGGAGGGCAGATCGCGCTCGCTTTAAGCCTGGCGAACTCATTAAAAAGATATTAGCGGCGGGGGCAGGTCCCGCGCAGGTATTGATCGGCCGGGATGAGCCCGAGGAAGAAAAGGCGAAGAATGTGGCCGCGCGGCGCCCGGGACCCCCACCCCAGTCCCCAGGCCCCTGCGCCCAGCCCCGCGCCGCCTGGCGCTGCCCTCGCGTCCCCGCCCCTCCCACGTCCGGGCACAGCCCTCCCTCGCCTCCGCCCTGCCCGCCGCGCTCCGGCCTGGCGTCGCCCGCGCCGGTGCCCGTCTGCTCCCTGCGCGGCCCTCGCCGACCCTCGCCGGCCCGCCGCCGTCGCGCTCGCCCCGGCCGCGGCTCTCCCCTTGCCCGCGCTCTCCGCCGGCGCTGCGGCCCCGCTGCCTTTCTCACACCCTCTCCGCTTATTCCTCCCATCTCTCCTGCTCTCTGAGTCTCAGTCTTTCTTGTCCCCATTCCCTCCATGGCCCAGGAAATTTCTTCCTCGCGTGGGGCCCATGTGACGGTTCAGGGTTCCAGGGCGGCCCCGCCGGCACGTACAAAGGCGCGACCGGCTGCCCAGGCGGGATGGAGGGTGCGGCCGCAGAAATGGTTTCAATAGACGTGACTCGGGGCCGGGCCCGCGCGGGGCTGCCCAGCGCAGTGGCGGCTGCGGCGCGGTGAATAGGGACGGCGGCCCCCTCGCTGGCCCCCACCTCTGCCCAATCTAATTAGCTTCCAAGGCTTAGGAGAGACAAAGGCGCGCCCCGGGGCGCCCACGTCGTCAAGCGAGTCTGCGAAGAGCCGGCGCCCAGGCCGGCAGGTGACTGGCACGCGAGTCTCCCTGGGCGCCCCGGTGGAGTCGCCCCTCCCCTGAGCCTCCAGGACCCTGCCCGCCCATCACCCACATCCCGGCCCCCAGTCTCGCGGTTGCCAGAGGCACAGCCCCACTGGATCAAGGCGGCCTTATGAGGGGACAGACGCTGGGGACACCAGGAGACGCTGCGGTGGGGGAGACAGACACAAGCTTCTGGAGGCAGAGGGCGCAGATGGAGGGAGACTGAGGCAAAGAAAGGCCCTGGAGGGATCCAGATGAAAGCGACAGAGACGTGGAGATAGGGAGACACCAAGACATTTCGAGAGAAAGGGAGCAGAGGCAGAGAGGACAGGGATGCCAAAAGAGCCCAGGCCGAGAGACACTTGCCAGAGTTAGATGGCCAACAGGGAGGAATGGGGTGCTTCAGACACAGAGCCTGGGGTATGGGGGGAAAAGGGGTCCCAGGGAAAAACAGCAAGGAGGGATTAAGAGAGGAGGTTGGGTGGGGAAGGTGGGAGGTAGGGTGGGTGAGAGGAGCTTGCTGCCCTCCCTGTGGTCTTTCCCTAGCCCCTCTGGCCTGGGCCACTCGCCCTCACCGGCTGCCTGCCCCTCCTGTGGTTCTAGGGGCAGCGGGAAGGAGCCCTTCCTGCCCCTTCCTCCACCAGAGCCCCTTCCTTCCCCACACTCAGCCCACCGGCCGCCTCCAAGGCCTCCCCTGCCCAGACCTCCTGCCCCCCAGAATCTTGCACCTGCCCTGCCTGTTTTCCTCAGGGCCATCCTCCCCACAGCAGCCCCCAGAGCAGAGACGGGTTGGCACAGGGGGCTGTGCCCTAACTGCTGCTCCTGGACACCACCTGCTGCCATGCAGACCAGCCCCTGCATCACTGGGAATCGTTGCTTTGGTCAACAAATATTTCCTGAGCACCCACTGTGTGGCAGGTCCCATACAAGGCCCCAGGGCACCACTGTGACTAGAGCAGACCCTGTCCATGTCTTCTGAGACCAGCCTCTGGGAGGGTGCACCCTGATGGGGCAGAGTCTCTCCGAGGCCACTCTGGTGGCTCTGAGGCCTCTCTGGACAGCTCTTTCTGAGGTCTTTTATCCAAGTGGCTTTTACCTTTTCTGTAAAGTGGGACCAATAATCACACCTGTAAAGCCAGAGCTGGCTGAACTCACACTCGAGTTGCAGTGAATGCTGAAGAGACACTTGTGGCTGTCATGCCGAGTTTTATCCCTCCCCAAAGACCACTCCCATGTGTACAGGTACTCCGGGGCCATCAAGAAATACCAGAGCCCCAGAGACCTTCAGGTGTGGGTCCACACCTGGTTCCAGCAGACAGGCTAGGAGCCAAGGCACCCACATCCCCTATCTGAGCCTCAGTTTGTTCATCTGCAAAATGGGGATAACAATAGAACCTGCACTGGGAGGGCTGGTGTAAGAGATAAAAGACATAATGCATGAAAAGCTCATAGCATAGGTTAGAGGATGTACTTGATATATGAAACTTATTAGCAACTTTATTACATTTAAAAATAACACATGGCCATGCTTGAAATTTTGGGAAATAAGGCAAGTACAAAAGTGAGTACCAAATATCACCTACAAAAGGACTTTGAAAGCAGAACCATGTGCTGAGAAAGTTGACCAGGGTGCCCAGGAGGCTGGATCCACACCTTACAAAGAGAGGTTGGAATGAAAAACAACAACAACAAAATAATTAACGTTTGCTGGGCACTTGCTAAGTACCAGGTGCTCTTCTAAGTACTTCACATGGATTGTGTCAATCTGTTCTCACCCCTGCACACTGAGGTAGCCGCTATAGTTATCTCCAGCTGCCACAAGGGGAAACTGAGCTGTATGCAGAGAAGTTCAGTGTCTCAGCCAGAAACAGTGGCCCTGACCTCCACGGCTGCTGTCCCGTCAAAAGGTGTTATTTCCCCACATAACAGCGCAGAGGTAGATGCGTTTCTGTGGGCCTTGGCTCAGCAGCTCAGGGGTGTGAGGCTTCAGAGCCCCTCTGATCTCATCATTGCCAGGTGGCTGCTGCAGCCCTGCCATCACATCAGAGGCCAGAAGGAGAAAGGGCAGAGTTTCACAGACACGCCCACGGTCACACACAGTGGGCAAAGAGCAGAGCTGAGACTCAAATCCAGGCAGCCTGACTCCAGGGCTGGGGCCTTAAGCCAGCCTCCTGGCTAGGGCTGCCCACGCCAGAGAAGCAGTGACTTGGGGACCCATGCACTGTCTGCCAACCCCTAGGGGCTGTCCCAGAGGGCAGGGGAGCAGCTTTCACTTACTGTGCAGGAACTAGGCATGAGGTGTGCACAGATGAACTCTGGGGTCCCTCTGACCCATCTCAGGACTGGGAGCTCATTGAGTGAGGGGACCTTGTCTGAATCTCCCTTGGTCTCCAGGGCCAGCAGCCTGGCACACGCGAGTGCTCGGCCAGCGACAAACGTTGGGGAAGAGGCAACCATGACGGCATGAACAGGCTCGGAAGGTCAGTGAAGCCTCGGGTCTTGCTGGCCCCTCTGGGTGGCATGAGGAAGCCTCTGCATCCAAGCAAGATGATTCCTCTGTTCTGGAAGTTACGGCACCTGCTTGCACAGCCAACAGCCAGGACAGCCCAGATCCTCAGAACCTGAGGGCCCAGTCGGGACGTGGGACGAGGGGCTGACGCCCTGTCACAAACACCCTGACTGAGTAGACCCATCCTCAGACCTGAGATCCAGAGCCGAGGGGCGCCGCAGTGGGCTGGGCCTGCTCCAGGCCCCTTTCCCTCCCCTTCGCCCCATCCAGGGCCTCAGTTTCCCCAGGCCTCTGCGTCCAGCCTCCAGCCACCTACACTCTTGAGTTGCCTCTCCCAGGACCAGAAGCACTTGTCATTGTCATTGCCCCAGTTTCCAAACTGTCAGCAGCAGCAATGATAAAGTGCCGACGGCCCCTGGCCCCGAGAGCTTCTTTTGGCTCCTGTGCCAAGCACCAGGTCCAGGACACACACGGGAGACTGGGGACAACTTGTAGCAACTCTGTGAGAAATGGCCCAATGTTCACCCGATTTTATTGAGGGGAAACTGAGGGCTCAGCAAGCGTCACAAATGCCCTGCAAGCCTTTGCCCCACCCCTGCTGCCCTCTGCCAGCTCTGGCTCTTTACTGCCCAGACAATAAAAGCCCCAGGGTGCCCCACAGGCTGGAGGCAGAGGCCTGGGGACATCTGAGGCCCTGGGTTTGGGGAAGGGGAGGGACAGGAAGGCCTTGGCGGGCCCAGCCCACTGCAGTGCGCTTGGACCCATCAGGGAACCGGGTGCACAGGGCAAAGCACCGCCCTGGGCTGGAGAGACAGGACCCACAGAGTCACCGCGACATCCGCTGACCTGGAGCGGAAGACCCGCGAGCCCTAACTGGCGGGAAAAGTCACACGGCGACTCGGACAACTGCCAGCGGCTGCGTGTGGACTGCATCGGCGTGAGAAAGTCCGGGGGTCTCCAGTCTAGGGGGTGCCGCACGCTTTCACGGGGTTCCCTGCAGGAACCCCACCTGGTTCCAGCTGAGAAAGACCCTGCAGGCGCCGGTGGGGGCAGGGTAGAGAATTCTCTGGAAATACACCCAGAAGCTTCTCCATAACCACGGCCTCTGCTCCGGGGAAAGACTTTCCTGGAGCCCATCCCAGCCAGGCAAAGGGATTCCACTCCCTGTAGCCCCTCCAGCCTCCCTGCCCCATGTAAGGGAGAGAACACACACACACACACACACACACACACACACGCCATCCACAGGGGCCAGGCTGCAGGAGTTAGGCTGGGAAGTTCCCTGAGCCAGAGGAGATGCAGGAGGCTGGGGGATAAGAAACAGCCCTGTGGGGACACTTGGGAAGGTCACAGCCCCAAGGCCCAGGCCCAGGACTGAGACAGAGGCTCCCCATACCCCACACCGCACCGCCACCGCCACTGGCTGCAGAGCCACCGGAGAGGTCCACAGCCAAAAGAGCTCAAGACTCTCCTGGAGGCGGAAACAAAGACAAGGACCCCAGAGAATGTGGAGCCACAGCGAACACTAAACACTGCCCAGCTCCTCGAGGACTAAAACACAGCTGCCCACGGAAGGCCACTGTCCCTTGGCTCCCACCACTTGACACAGCAGGGCTGCTTTTCAACAGAAAATGGCAAGACGGCCCAACAGGCAAGAAAAGCACGGTCCGAAGAGACAAACCAACGATCAGAATGAGACTCAGATACGGCAGACGCCGGAGCTACCGGACAGGGAACCGAGAATGACCGTGGGTAGCACGGGGAAGGTGGGCAGCTGGCGAGAACAGCGGGTAACACAGAGATGGCGACTCCAGGGAGGACGGAAGGAAATGCTGGAAATCAAACACTGCAAAGCAGGCGAAGCCCGCCTCCTGAGTAGATGGGGCCCTGCCAAGGAAAGAATAGGTGAGCTTGAAGATACGTGAATAGAAACTTCCCAAACCTAAGGGCAGAGAGAAAACAGAAAGAAACAGAACAGGATATGCACGAACTGCGGATGACTTCAAAAGGCGTAACACGTGTAATCGGAATACCAGAAGGAGATGAAAGAGGGACGGAGCAGAAGACGTAGTTGAAGTAACGGTGGCTGAGAGCTTTCAAAAATTGGCCAGGTGTGGTGGCGTGTATCTGCAGTCCCAGCTACTCGGGAGGCTGAGGCAGGAGGATCGCTTGAGCCCAGGAGTTCGAGGCTGCCGTGAGCTAGGATTGCGCCTGTGAATAGCTGCGGTACCGCAGCCTGGGCAACATGGCAAGACTCTGCCTCTTAAAAACAAACAGAAAAAATGACAGGCAGCAAATCACAGAGCCGGGAAGCTCAGAGAAAATCAAGCAGGATAAACAGCAAAACAAAACAAAGCAAACCACCCAAAATCCTCCAAATCCAAACAAACCAGAAAGACTCACAAAACAAAAACAAACGACAAAAACCAAACACACACACACCCTGGCACATGGCATTTAAATAGCAACAGATCTATAAGTTCGCAGTCATGGTATCTACTTGCTATACGCCACAATTGGTGGCAGCATTGAGGCTGTTCGCTGACGGTAAGTTTCAAACAGGTGGATTTGGGATGATGGTGTCACGTGAGCCTCAGCAGCCAAGTTGTTTGTGCATCGGTTGCACACGGTGGGTACGATCCCCTTTCAGACAAATAAGCAGCTGTCGAGGGTGACAGTTTTTGAACTGCCCACCTTATTGTCTTGAATATTCTTTAATAAAACTGATTTGGAAGATTCAAAGACATGTAGGAGGAACTTTTTGTTTCTAAATTGAATTGCTAACTCACCACTGCGGAATATAAACGCATCCCTCTCCTAGACAGGCTCCTAGTGGCTTCACCTGAGCCCCCCAGGGCTGAGAACAATGCCTTAAATACTGCTGGTGCCAGCAGTGCTAGTTGTGGGTTTTAGCTGCACAATGACCCCTGGCTGTGGGGAAATGCCCGACTTGCTGGACCCTTGTCTGGCATCTGAGCATGGAATTCAGTAGTGAACTGAGAAACGTACTTTTGGTGCAATTTTGCCAGAGCAGCTGCCCAAAGGCTTGAACTCAAAGACTGGGCCAGAGATAGAACATTCCTCATCAGGATGTGCACAGAGATGGCATCATACCCTAACAGAAATGAGTTAAGGAGTAGCACAAGTTGACATGTGACAGGTCTTCATGGGTTAAATATGGTATAAATTACAGACCAATGGTTTGCATGAATGTACACGCAATGATCCTAAACAAAAAAAAAAAAAAAAAACCAATTATTATATAAAAAGGATAGATGATACCTCATGACTATCATGAGGTTTATCCTAGGAATGCAAGGCTGGTTTAACGTTTGAAAAGTCAATCAATGTAAGTCACTAAAGTGAAAAAGGAGACAAATCACACAACGATCTCTATCAATGCCGAAAAGAGCATTTGAAAAATTCAACACCTATTCATGATAAAACTCTCCGCAGACTAGAAACAGAAGGGGAACTTCCTCATCTGATAAAAGGTATGTACAACAAACACACAGCAAACAAAATTAATGGTGACTTACTGAAAGCATTCCCTCTGAGACTACAAACAACCGGGAACAAAGCCACTCTCACAGTCTCCTGTCAACAATGTCCTGGAGGTCTTGGCCAGTGCAATAAAGCCATAAAAAGAACAAATGGCATAGTGATTGGGAAGGAAAAAAACACCGTTAGTCATAAATGACATGATTGTGAACATAGAAAAAAAGAACCTACAAGCTATTGGAATTAACAAGTGAATTGAAGCAAGGCCATTAGAATCAAGGTCAATATGTAAAAAGAAATTGTATTTCTATAACTAGCAACAAAAAAATTTTACATGAAATTAAAAAATATATATATATATTTGAGACAGTCTCACTCTGTTGCGAGGCTAGAGTGCCATGGCGTCAGCCTAGCTCACAGCAACCTCAAACTCCTGGGCACAAGCGATCCTTCTGCCTCAGCCTCCTGAGTAGCTGGGACTATAGGCATGCACCACCATGCCCGGCTAATTTTTTCTATTTTTCAGTAGAGACAGCGTCTTGCTTTTGCTCAAGCTGGTCTCCCTCCTCGGCCTCCCAGAATGCTAGGATTACAGGCATGAACCGCCGTGCCTGGCCAAAAATATCATTTTCAATACAGCAAAACATGAAAACTACAGGAATAAATGGAATGAAAATGTGTAACACCTCTACACTGAAAAGCACTAAAATTTATGGAGAGAAATCCAAGACCTGAACAAAGGAAGGGGTACACCATGGTCATGGATGGGGAAACTCAAGTTGTTAGGTTGTCAACTCTTTCCAAATTGATCTATAGATTCAGTGCAATCCTCATTAAGATCCCAGCCAGTTTTAAACATTTTTTTGTGGGGGCCAGGGATTGATAAGCTAATTCTAAAATCTGTATAGAAATGCAAGGGCTGAGCGTAGACAAGGCAATCTTGAAGAATAACGAAACCGAGGGACTTACTATATACAAAGGTTCAGTAATCAAGATGGTTTTGAATTGGCACAGGATAGACAAAGATTGACAAAATGAAAATGCAGCAGATATTTGAGTGCATGGTGATTTTTAAAAAATTACAAACAAAAACGTTTAAATACATTGAAAATACTTAATGTATTTTATTGAAATCTGAAGCAAACAACTATGGAACTCCTTACCCTAGCCTCATACAATTTGGAAACCACTGATGTGGCCTAATCCCAAGGGAGGGAAACTGAAATCAAGAGAGGTGACTTACTTTAGTCACACGGCCAAGTCCAGGTTGGGGCAAAAGCCAGGTCTCTGGGCTCTACAGTTGATTGTCCTCTCCCTTTGACTGAAGAAGAGGCAGGGTCGGGGAAGAATCTTTCTAATATGCACTGGGACAGGTGACCTAGTGAGGACAGCAGTGCCAGGTACAAAGCCATTGTCCCCTTCCTGTCGCTGCCCAACCTTTATTATCCTCTTTCTCTTAAGCACAGAGCTGTAGCCTAGAGCACCTGGCTGCGCCCAGTGGGTGGAAGACATGTGGATTTCTGGGGCTTGCTGTGAACCGGGCAGAACGGCTGTCAGAGAGTGACAGTCCCTGGAGCCGGGGGCCACGGCAACTGCTTCGCAAGGAAGTGATGATCAGAGAATCTGATATAAGAGGGAAGAGACCAAAAGCATCATGGAGTAGAAGAAACCACGGAAGCAGCCAGAAGTCCTGGAGTCGATCCTTCCTAATAGCTGCTATTTCTGTGTGCTCGCTGTGAGCTAGGTGCCCGGTGCTCTACATACACGCCGCTGACCCCTGCCGGGCCCTACAGGCCCACACCTGGCAGGAGGAGGTTCGGTCGCATAGCTGTTAAGGCGGAGACAGGACTGAGACCCAAGAGCGAGCGCCCACACATCTAACCTCACACTCCACTGCCTCGGGTGGCTGGAGCCCCTAGGCTCCCTGAGAAGCAGGTCAGCTGTCCTTTGCACTCAGGTCCGCTTCTGGCCCCCTGTGGGTGTCAGACTGAGATCTGAGGCCTGGCTGTGCCACCGGCATACCCATGGTATGACTCGGGCAAGAACCTACTCAAACCTGTTTCCTCACCAGAAAGTGAGAGACAGTGAGTTCCAGTTACTTGTGCTGGTGATGTTGCATGAAGTCTCTGCAGACCCCGAATCAGCAAATGCTGAAGCTTGGCTCACAGGAGCCTCCCCTGTGTTTCCCTGCGGAGCCAGGGTTCAGTTGGCTGATTTGGCGTCTGCAGAGACTTCATGCAACATCACCAGCACAAATAACTAGTCTACAACAATTTATACATAATCTTTTTTTTTTTTTTTTTAAGAGACAGGGTCTTACTCTGTCTCACCCAGGCTGTGCCGTGATCGTAGCTCACTGTAACTTTGAACTCCTGGGCTCAATTGATCCTCTCGCCTCAGCTTCCTGAGTCACTGGGACTACGGGTGTGTGCCACTATGCCTGGAAAATTTAAACATTTTTTTTTAGGGATGGGGTCTGTCTTATGTTGCTCAGGCTGGATTTGAACTCCTGGCCTCAAGTGATCCTCGTGCCTCAGCCTCCTGAGTAGCTGGGACTACAGGCCCACACCACTGTGCACGGGCCCGGCTCCATAATCTTCTTTTATGTATTTCTGTGTAAAGACGCCTTTAAATACATATATATATAGAGAGAGAGAGACAGTACGTTCTTTAACATTGAACTCATCGCGGACAGCAGCGTAACTCAGGCCTGAACGAAGCGTCTCTGACACACGCACTGTCTCCACCCGGCACTGCGCAGCCTGCTTGTGCTTAGGCACGAACACTAGACAGTCCTTCAGCTCTGTGCTTGGGGCCCACTTTGAACAGGGAAACTATCATTAAGAATTCACGAAAATGTAAAAAACGTGGCACTAAGTAGATTGCAAGCATAGCACAGGTTTACAGCATAAGAGCTGCTACGAGAAGGCAGAGGGTGGCCGTATTCCACCTCAGCTAGGGACATGCGCATCAGGCAACTTGGATTTCTCACCATTAATGATCGCAAAGGCAATCGGGTATAGATTTGGGGGTTACAGATACATTCTCGTGAGTGGTGAATTTGCAAATGTGGACTCGAGGCAGGCGACTGACTGTAACACACCTCCAGGGCCCGTGGCTGGCGCTCAGCACTACCTTCTGAGACTGTCTCCCCGTCCTGACAACTACCCACTTGCTGGCGACTGCAAAAGACTACGAGTCCCCCGCAGGCAGCAGTCATGCTCTCCACAGAAGCCCCGGGCGGGGTGCAGCATAGACGTGGCGCAGAACCCGCCCCTCCGTGCTTGTGTGGACACGGGCAGGTCGCAGCCCTGCTGCTGAGCCCTCATCTGTGAAGTGGAGGGAGTTGTCCCGTCTGCCTCCCGGGTGTGCAGACCACCGTCTAAGGAGATGTCTGGAAAGGCCAGGACCCCCTTGGTAGACACTGCAGAGAGGCCGAGAGACAAAGGACAGCAGAGATGACCGTTGTTTTGGGAATGATGAGGGCTATCTTCACTTCCTCTCCCACCCACACAAGACACAGACCCAGGGCCCGCAGCCCCTGTGGAATTGAGTGGCAAGCCACTTTCTGGCCATTAATCTCTAAGCGCCTATCAGGCCCATTTGCTCTGGCCCATCTCAAAACCCCCAGCTGGGCCCCGCTGGACCAGAAGTGGGGCCTGGGAGACAGCAGTGCCGTTGCCACTGAGAAGCTGCGGCACCATGGCGTCCCGTGTTCTTGGACCAGGCCCTGCAATGTGCTGCGTGGGCCCCAGCCAACCCTGCTGTGGGGCTGTAGGACATCACGGGTGGTCACCACTTGAGAGGGACCCTAGAAAAGCAGTGCCTCCCACCTACTGAGAGGCCAGGGGTAGCGATGGAGGCATGTTGGTCAGAGAACGCCCCACTCCCAGCCCCAACTTCTGGGTGGGGCTGGATCAGCTCACCAGGGGCCTTGAATTGCGAACTGGGCGGCTGGCAGACACCCAGGGTGCATGTGTGGTGGCGGGCGGGGGTGGGGCAAGCGTTCTGAAGACAGACTGGGCACGCGCCGGCCCCTGCCCCCCCATCCCCAGGCTGCCCTTTCCATGATGACCAAGCAGCTTTTTTAATGGAATACAACCGCTGAACTTGGTACATTTCAAGCACTTTAGCCTTCCAGGACACCAGACTGCTGATGAAAACCATCTTCCGCGGGCGCCATGTTAATGAGAGGCCAAATTTCATATGCTTGCAAACTTTCCTCCTGCCCGCGCCTCTTGCAGCACTGCACCCCCTCCCCCAATAAAATATTGCATCAGAGAGAAAGAAAGAGATTTCCATAATTTATAGTATGGGCATTTCACTGGGGACAAGCGCTAATCTGTACTTACCGATACATTTAAGAAAATGCATCCTCCCACAAGCCTGCACCATTTATGACTCTTGGCACAAACCGCAATGCTCAGTCTTCAATTAAGGGACACCTTAGGGTTCATTATCACACAATCGCTCCCTGTGAACCATGCCAAATGCTGTTTTGGCACAGAGCTTGGAAGATGAATTAGAAGGAAGTCTTCTCTGTAATGCCCTCTCCGAAGTCCCATTACCGTCATCGGCCCCACGCTCTCCTCCCACCGGCCCCTCCCCCTTCTTTCCAAGTGCCTTTTACTATTCAATTTCTCAACGTCAAACTCGATTCTCTAGAGGTGTAGTTAAAGATGCCACATCTCCTTTTTGTCTTCCGGCTCTCAACAGGCCTGGAATGGCCGCAGATGGGCTGCTCTCCACACCCCTTTTCAGCCTGAAGGAGCTGCCACAGATGCTTGCTTTCCCCCTCCTCTCAGAGCCCGGGGTAGAGAGAAGACAGGGGCCAGGACTGGAAAGGCACACGCCAGCTCGAGCCCCATGGGGGCTCCAACCGGGACCTCTGCAGGACCCCGTGCTGGGACAGGACTCACACAGAAGGGCAAAGGTGAGGCTGGCACACTCAGTGCCAGCAGACAACTGTGTCCAAAGCCAGTTGCTCCAACCAGCGGGAAAGGAAGGAGGACCAAAAGCAGAGTCAAGGGCTGACCTTCTTTCTTAACGTCCCACACTGTTGCCGCGTGTCCTGAATTCACAGGACCCTCTTTGACTTAGCCCTGTGGTGAAGGACACCTCCTTCGTTTCTTGAATGACAATGCCAACACAAAACGAGCACCTGTGCTGGCACGTCCCAGCTCTCAGAAACCCAGGGCCCACCAGGGGCATGGGGCTGAAAAAATAAGTGCCACCAGAGCCACAGGTGAGCAGAGGCCAGGGAGGAGAGGGTGACAGGCAGCAGCAGCCAGGGAAACCCTACCAAGCCCTGATCAGCGACCTGATCTCTGTGAGTGTGCATGGGCCAGGGCGGGGCCAGGGGCGGGGAAGGGTGTTCGGGGAGAGGGGGCTGCTTCCGAGCACACCCTTCAATGAATCTTCCAGCTCTGCTTATGGATGACAGCGAGAGCAACTCCACTGACTGACTGCTCGGTGTCACTGCCACTTGCAGACGCTTAGATGTGACAGGGAAATGGGGCTGAGCGTAACCAAAGCTCTCAAGCCAAGCTGTCAAATGATACAATGCCATTAAAATAAAACTAGCTTAACGAAGTAGGCTAGACATCTAGGCTGCGCACCCCCTCAGTCGGGCTGGCCCAGCGTGGGACCATCGCGGAAGATCCTCTTCCCGGGTCAGGCGGCAGCGGCGGGTGGCAGCAGGGACCAGCGAATGGAACGCACACGGGCTGAAATACTCCGCCCACAAGACGTCTTGTGGAAATTTTATTATATAGAGTGTAAAATGAATTGTCAGTCAAATAAAAAGAACACTTTTTTTAAAACAACATGCATAACATTTTTCAATTGTCTTTTTTAATAGTTAGACATTTCAAGCATTATAAGAAAAATACAGAGCGAACACCAGGAATTGTAACTTCAGTACATTTTAAACGGAATGTCCCTCAGGTCAATTAAAAATGCGAGAAAAAAATAGCTTCAATTCCGTTTTTTCCTTTAAAAATACACGTTATCTGTACAAGATACACTACAGTAAACATTGAAAACCATATTATCCCTTTTATTAAATCAAAATTATTTAATTCATACTGTGGTTAATACTAGATTTATTTATTCATCTAGTTAATTTGACAAATATTAAGAAAATATTTAAAAGAAAAATGCAAAAAACACCTTGGAATTAAAAAATAGTTACTACATTTTTATACGGTTTAATGTTCCACACAGTTTGTTAAAAGTTATATTGAATTTCTTAATATTAAAAATAATAGTATTTATATTTCTGAGAGAATAGAGAAAGGTTTTTTGTTTTGTTTTTAAAACAAGCTTGGAGGTCTTAGATACACAATTGCAACTGGTAATGGAGACATGAAAAAAACGTATGCTAAACACATGAACACATTTTTATATTACCCCTTTAGAACTCTAGAAATTATACAAACCCTACAAAATGCCCCCTCCCAATCCCTGTTGGACAGCAATACAATTATCTGTCTCAATTCAGAATTCACATAATTAATTACAATACATAATAGTTCAGTTTTTTAAAAAATGCAATAAAACCAGACAGCCAAGATACAAGAAATTAGAAGTATAACATTTAATGAATTTACACATTTAAGAATACTTAAATACTGTTTAAAAATTTTAAAAAAGAATTTGTTACATACTACCTAAGACTTCCAAGCCACTTTCTGTTGCAACAGAAAAAACTGTAAATAAAAAGGACACAAAACGAAACGAAACAAAACAAAAAACACCATGTTGAAATGTCACTGCTCTGAGGCACGTTCTGGTGCCTGAATTTGCAGGTATTGCTCCAAAAAGAATCCCAGAGCTTACACAAGTGAAGTAACAAACAAAAATAATGAAACAAAAATGATCAGCAATTTTTAGTAACTAATTTCCCCGATTTTTAGAAAAATTCCGTTAATCTAAATATAGTGTTTCACAGAACAAAATAAACGTTCTTCATCAAAAGGTTTGCAAATCTAAAAACCTGTTACAAAGAGGTTTTCTTTCACAATGATTTCGAGAGGAGAGCCGAGCCGGGAGCACGCTGTCCTACTGCTCCTGTGGGAGGAAGGGGAGGGAGTTAGTCTGTGGGGGCAAATTCTCAGGTCCGTGTGCCGGTGGGGAGGTGACAGGTCACCCTCTCCCCTCTGGCTCCTCAACAGGCGCCAACACACAGACGTCTGAGAACTGCCCCCAGGCCTCACGCCATGGGATCCAGCCGGGACAAAACCACTCTCGCAGAGGTGGTGCCGGGGCCTCTCTGCCCGCTGGGCACTCTGGGCAGGGCAGGGCGAGCGCGTGAGCGGGCCTCTCGATTACCATCAGCCCTGACACGGTTCCCCAGGCCCGGACAACAGTTTGGCAGTGAGATGCCCAATCAGCTCTGAGCCCAGGGCTGGAGGTAACTGGCACATTGTCCACAGGGACCCGACTGGCATCAGGTCACCTGAAATATGCTGTGGGAACATTTGGCCCTCCTCCTTTCTTCACTAAGAAATCCACTTTTGGCTTTTGGACCGAGCCCTCCAGGTTCCCGTCCAGGACGGAGCCGGCGCTCCCCCTCTCGCTGCCCGGGACGGGGCTGACAGCCTGGCCACTCTGCCCTCACTGGGAACAGCAGCTGCACGTGCCCCCCAGTCCCTACTTGTGGTGCCAGACTTGCTGTCTTCTAAGCTTCTCATTTACAGTTAGGGAAACTGAGGCCCAGAGGAAGAAGGACTACTTCTCAGCACTGAGGTCTGGACATAGATTTGAGGGAAGATCAGGCATTTCCTTGCCGGGCTGCACAACCAACTCTCCGCCCACTTGGCCCAAACCCTCTGTCCCTGGAGCAAGGGGAGGAGTCAGGGCTGCGGCTGAGGCTCTCACAGACTTCGAGCACGCTGGGGTCAGGAAACACACAGGGCTGGGGAGGGCGCTTGGGGCGGGCTACAGACCTGGCTGTGGGCCTGAGCTTGACCTAGTGTCTGCCCGTAGAAAGCCACCTGCTGCCTGTAGTACTCGGCCCAGGCCATGGTGTAGTCCGGCGGGGAGCTGGCCTGAGGGGCAGTGCTGGCGGCGTGACCTGATTGACGAAGGAAGAGACACAGGTTAATGGCAGCGGGGACGCACTGAGGTGTGTGTAGGGTTCCTTCCCAAAGGCCCTGGGCATCTGCTTTCTCTGGACGGCTGGAAGGTAAGGCCACCAGCGAAGCCACCACCTGGGAACGCTGTGGTACACTGTGCAGTCTGGCGCCGCCGAAGTGCCATTGCCCTTGTGCTGCCCGTCCCTGCCACGCCCCCGTGAAGACAGACCTTTGCATCCGTCTTCTCTCACAGAGCACAGTCTCTGCACCTGTCTGCCTGCCCCACCCGCCCCCAGTGCCGGACGGCGGCAGGGCCAGGGGTAAGAACGGAAGGGCGTAGTTCGGGTGCCAGTGTTGGTGTCCAAATCCTGTGAGGAGCCTGAAACACGGGCTGGTCTGTTGGGAACCTGCATTTGGGAGGTCTTGGGCAGACCTGGCCTGAGCTTTCACCAGGCTCCCCACAGGTCAAGGGACCCCGACACTCCCGCCCTCAGCCCCAGCGATGATTCCAACACGAGGGTGAACGTTTGTGTTTCTCTGGTAGCCTCTGACCTGAGCTCTTCCAACCAGCAAGTAACACCTCAGATAAGGCACGTGAAACATCCCTTCAAACAGCACCCAGATGCCCTGGTCTAATCATTCTGGCACAGAGAGTTCAGTACGAGTTTTAAATGATTCACCATAGGTTTTGTTTTTCCTTGTTGGGTCCCCTCTCTCCTACTTTGAGACTGGTTTAATTTATGGTCCAGTTAAGAAAATGGGCTTAGGAAGAAAAACTGACAACCCAGCACCTGCTCCAACTTTAGGCTTCCTTCCCTGAGTTTTGCCATCTCTTTTCTCTCCCCTGCCCTGAAACAGCCCCAAAGAGACTGGCAGCACCGAGACAGACAACAGGACACCCTGGCGGTCTGCGTCCAGGCCCGGCAGCACCCAACCAGAATCATTCAGTTCCAAAGGGGACAGCCAGGGCCGGGAATGAGTGTGCACTTCCAGGTGCCACGCCCACCTCTAGGTCCTTTGAGTCCAGCAGGGGGAGACCAGAGAAGAGGAGGGGACGGCAGGCCTCTGCCAGGCAGAAACGCAGCGCCGCCGCAGCCACTGACTACGCCCAGGCTCCTCCGACAGAGACAGACAGACAGACAGGCAGGCACGGAGGCCGTGGACAAAGCAAGTATTGAGGTCATGACACTTGGGGGAGGCATTAAAGGAAAAAAAGATGACAGCAAGCCACGGACAATTAAGCCTCCAGGCTTGAGGGGACTCTGTCACTGGGGACCTGCTCGTCAGGAAGGCCATCGCACTCACTCTGTTTTTTGTAATAGTCTTCCCAGGCCTTGCTGTAGTCGGGCTGGCTGCTCTGCGGCTGGCTCTGCTGGCCTGTGCGGGGAACACAAAAGCAGTCAGGCCTGCCTGGCTCCCTCACCTCAGCGCCTCAGCCCCCAGCCCGCCAGCTGCAGGCCCTGCTCTGCACTCACTGCCGGCCACGCACGCTCCACGAGCCCCAGAGGGCGGCAGCTGGCTGGCCGTGGGAGGTGTAGGGAACCCACAGTGGAGGGGCCGACGGCCACAGTGGCACCTGATCTCTACCTAGCCTCAGACTTCTCCGGGGTGGGACACGAGGAAAAGAGAATGTGTGGGGTTGTTTCAGCCCCTCCTTCCTGTGCAGAATCCGGGGTGCATCCTCTACCATGCTGGCAGTGGACTGGGGTCAGGGGAACGGGGCAGCAGTGCCCTGCCCAGGGGAGTAAGAGAGGGTTAAAGGACCTGACACCGCAACAGGTCAGGACCTTCCTTTCTGTGAGGTCAGGGCTAGCTCAAGTGTCCACCTGCCATGGCCCACAAAGACCCCCTTCAATGTCTCTGCTGCTGTGAGAGTCACAGTTCGCAGCAGGCAGGATGAGCCCCTACACTCACAGCAGAACATTTCCTCTGCTAGTCAGTCCACTGCAGACCGAGGAGCACGGGAAGAAGCGAGAAAGGCGCTGCAGAGAAGGGAGAAGATGCCCTGCTCTTCCTCCCACAGGCACAGGACACAGAGATGGGAGGAGCGAGGAACGCAGGCAGTGAAAACTTCCTCAGATGCGGAGGAGCGGGCAAGCAGGACTGCTTCCCAGCAAAATCTCACTGACCAGAACCAATGCTCAATTCCCAGATCCCCCGAATAAACAAACAGACCGGTCTCGGTGGCTCACACCTGTAACCTCAGCACTTTGGGAGGCCAAAGAGGAAGGATCGCTTGAGGCCAGGAGTTTAAGACCAGCCTGGGCAATATAGCAAGACCCTGTCTCTACAAAAAAATAATAATTAAAAAAAAAATTAGGTAGGTGTGGTGGTACACGCCTGTAGTCCCAGTTTCTTGGGAGGCTGAGGTAGGAGGATCGCTTGAGACCAGGAATCTGAGGTTGCTGCTGTGAGCTATGATTGCGCCACTGCACTCTAGCCTGGGTGGTAGAAGGAGAAACTGTCTCTTAAAAAAAAAAAAAAAAAAAAAAAAACCCAACCAGAAACCAAAATAAGCAAGCTCAACACCACCAGATGAAGGCTCTCAAACAGCAGCAAGATAACCAGGCCTTCCTTGTGTAGCAGTTTCTTTTTTCTTTACTCAACCCACGGACCTCTGCCTTTGCTGATCTGTCCAGCTCCGCTGAAGCAGGCAGGGGCGCCTCTGCAAAACCACGCCCCAGGGCCATTTCCCCTGCAGGAGAAGGACATGTCCCATCTCGGACCTCCACGTCTCTAGGGTCTAGGGCTTCCCATAGGCCCTCTGTCCTGGCACAATGGACCAAAATGTGAATATGATACCTTGCTGCCTGGGGGTACCCTCAGATGCAAAGGGCCTCCAACGCCCCTGGCACTATGGGACCACCTCCCACCGCGAGGGAAGGAGATGGAGGTGATAAGGGGAGTCAGAAATAGAGAGAACAAAACATGACCAGGCTCCAGGACAAACAAGCACAGTGAACTGGGGACATGGGATCTAGACGGTGTGCTGGTGTTCCCTGTGGAGTCCTCTACAATGTTTGAGATGTTTCATAATAAAATATTGGGGAAAAAAACACAACCATACAATTTCAGAGCCTGCAAAAGTACTTCAGAAATCAAGCCCAAACTCTTCATTTTACATGTGACCAAAGTGGAACCCCCAGAAAACGGAGGAGGGTGGCAGTGCCTATGGCCACACAGCACTGGCCTCCAGACTCTGCTCAAGGGAAAAGTGGCAGAACCCCAGAGAGCGGGCATCGTCTCTTGTGAGCGAGGCCACCATGCTGCTGCCGCACCGGGTGTGCCGTGAGCAGCACCTGCAGGCACACAGAAGGCTCTCCAGACACACACAGATGGAAAGGCGGCTCGGACTCCACCTGGGATCTTCTCCTTCAAAACCAGTTTCCCTGGGGAGGGGTGCTCAGCAGAAGGGATTCTCTACTGTGTGCTCTCTGAAAAGTTCAGGAGACAGAGCACTCCTTGCTAAGATGCTGCTGGAGAGATGAGAGGAAGATGGTCACCTGCGGCTGATGGGGTGGGAAGGGAGCTCCGGGCCAGGAGCCAGTCGCCCTCAGAGCAGGAGGGAGGGAGGGGCAGGAGAGGCTCCACGCAAAACCACACCCACGGCCCACCCGCTTGTGGGGGACAAAAGCACAGAAGCCCACAGCTCTGAGAAGGACAGGTGGGCCTCTTAAGACAGCACCAACCCCAAGTCCCCACCTCAGGGGAGGCTTGAGCCATTCCTTTCGGAAGCCCTCCCTGTGCCCGCGCGTGCACTGGCACAGGCATGCTGGTGGCTCCCGGTGCCCCAGGAGGCTCCCTGACCTCTCTGGGAGGGGCACCCTGGGCCTGCTGGCCAAGCACTGGAATGACCAGCCCCACGGCCTCCGGGAGCCCTAGCCTTTCTGGAGGGCGAGCACACCCCCCTCACCCCACGGTCACTTACTTGGGACCTGCTGTGTGGGCTGCTGCCATGCCTGGTAGGTGCTGCCCCAGCCCTGGGTCAAAAAGGCTGGAGGACCACTGTGGATGACAGAAGAGTCACTCGTTCCAGTGTGGGCCACGTCCCCCATCGTCCCCTTCTTCGCCCACTCACCTCCCTCACCCCAGCCAAGCACCATGGCCCCTGGCCCCCTTGTGTGGGCAGCACCCGAGTGACGACGCCAGTGCTGTCTGCCCCCTGGCTGGAGTCAGAGCAGGTCACCTACCTCACAGGGGTGCTGTGAGGGTTCCCATTCACTTTAGCAGCCATGTTTGGGAAGCAGCCTGAGCTCCTCGAGGGAAAGGTGCTGTGACAGGGGAAGCCATAGAGACAGCCGCTGAGTCCCAACACCACACAGGATCTGCAAAACTGCCCTCCCGCCCAGGTGGCAAGCTCCCCTTGGGGACACTGGCAGTGACCAGGAGGCCCTCTGCCCTCTGGGGAGGCTCTCACCCCATCTCTGGTCAGCGAGCAGTGGAAGGGCCAGAGGGACACAGGGGAGGGGCAAGGCAGTGAGTCCTGCCCACAGCCTAGACCTTCAGGCCATGGCCAGCACACCCTAGGAACAGCCAAGCAGGAGGAAAGGAGGCCCTCTTGGGAGCAGGTGGATTCGCCCAAGCAAGACTGGTGGCAAGAGACTCACTTTTGATGAGGCGCGGCAGGTGGCTGGCTGAAGGGACTCTGTCCGAAGGCTCCAGGTGCTCCAAGACTGGTCCCCTGTGGTGGGCACAGAGGAAGCTCTCACCTCCTGTTGGCTGCACCTCTGTGCTCTGCCCAGACCCACCCCGAGGCAAAGCCCAGCTTTTGAGGAGACGGAGTCGAGTGAAATAGAGACACCTACGGCACTCACACTAGCTTTCCTTCCCACAGTGGCCTTCACTTGCAGAATGGCTTCGAGTGACCAATACCACACACAGCCAATACTGGCACCACCACAATTGCCCTGGCATGTCACGCTGAGGGTAGGGACCAACCTGCTCGACTCTCCCGTCAACTTAGGCTGGCCCAAGGCTCTCTCTGCCATTCTACGTCCCCAATGAGGTGAGCAGTGGCCCATCTGTCCTCCATCAACACTCCCTTTCTTTATCTGCTTTGAGGTGCCTGAAACTAAAGCCAGAGTCAATGAAAACTGCCTGCGGGGCTGGCCACCAGGCAATGCCAGCGGAGTCCAGGGGCAGCGCTGGGGGAGGCTGCCTCAGTGCTCATCTAAGCCTGCAGGGGACAGGGTTCTCGGGACTGGGCTGTGGTGGCCGTGGGGAGTTCTGTCCAAGGCTTCCTTCATTGCTTCTGGGCCTGGCCCTGGCATGCCCTGGGAGTCCGACCTTCCCCTTGGCAAAGTGGGAGGGGGCTGCCCTCATGTGACGTGTGGACCCAAAGGCACAGGAAGCACAAGGTTTGGGGGAGTAACAGGTACCTTGGACATCCAAAAGAAAACCCAGCTATTATCAAGCCAGGTGGGAAAGGACCTGGTACGTACACCAACTTTCTCATCTATGAGATGCCTGGCCACCTCGATCTGCTGAGGAATGCCCCTGATGGTGAATATTCGCAGGTTGGGGTCAGTGTTGGGCGGGGGGTTCCGCTGAAGCTCCACATGTGCTCCTGACTGCTGATTTATGCTTTTGATGTTCTCACCCCCTGCAGGCAGAAGAAGGGAGACAGGAGAATGAATGGCAACGGTAGCAACCCAGAGGTTTTGCAGTACTTCTTTCTGAAGAGGGCACACAAGGGTATTTTCTGCACATTAGCACTTGCCCTGACAGTAAAGAAGTACTTTCTATTTACTTTAAAATGGTTCTAACAAAAAGCAGTGCTCTCTATTTGCAAAATCAGCTGTCTGGAGTCAGGCTAAGGCAGATACTGTTTGGCACCTGCATGTAGAGGCCCCAAGTGGCCCAGTAACGAGGTAGGGGCGAGGCCTGCTATCTACATACAACAGAGCTCACCCCTGGGGGACCACCTGCAGTCCTCCCACCCCAGCCAGGCAGAGGCACTGTGCCCTTCCCAGTGCAAGAATGGCGACCCAACGGCCTCTCCATGGCACAACGGGGGCTGTCAGCCTGGGCGTGCGCCACTGTTGCCTGCCTCCCTCCCTCCACAGGTCAAAGGCATGGCCACGGCCCCAAGGATGCCTGGACCCCACTCGGGCCTTTAATATCTCATCCTGTCACTCCTCAAGTCCCCACCCCCTCTGTGGCAGGGATGGGTCTAGACAGAGGCAGTCCAAGCATGGGGGTCAGAGGCCTGGGTGGAGAGCGGCTAAGAAAATTTAGTTGGACTCCTTGAAAAACCTGTGAGAGTCCCAGTCTCTTAATGAAATCTGCATAACAAAAGGCTCACCAGTGTAACAATGGTTGGATTCTTCTTTTGAAATTCCACAGAACTTATAGAATAGATCTGCTCCTCAACTGGGGGTGGGGGGTCATGGGAGGTGTGATTAAAATGAGCCAGAATACAAGGAAAACTTATGGCACAGAGTTCTGCAAAACTGGGAAAAGACAATTGGTATCTGTTGAACATCAGGGCAGCAGGGAGCCCCGTGAGCAAAAGTAGGGCCCGAGGGCCGGTGTCTGCCACCTCCCCTGCCCAAAGCCAAAACAGACCCCGAGTGGCAGGTGCCATTTCACTGTGACAGTCTACAATTCTCCAAACACTCTAGCCTTCCTTCCACTCCACCGTTGGAAAGTCACGTCTGAACAACCTGTCAAGCGAACAGGGAGGGGACACTAAGGGCAGATGCAAGCTGTGTCCTGACAGGACCCCCAGCATCACAGACATGGAGCCTCAGGCTGGTAGTCCTTCTCGGGGACTGCGGGAGCAGCCCTCACGCTGCAGGAAGAACACCAGGAGACTGACGGCATGTGGATAAAGCTTTAGGTAAATGTCTGCTTGGGGAGAGGCCAGTTAAGTTTAGGGTGGCAGAAAATTCCAACGAGACAATCTTGTGCTCATCACTTTATCTTAAAGTACTCCTAGAGCTTCAGAAAAGCAGCCCCAACATCTTCTAACCCAGCCTGGCCTACTGTCTTGGGGACGCTCGGGCCAGTGCCAGCAGCTCTGTCTGGCCTCTAGGCAGGCCCGAGCCCCTGCTGGGCCTTTCACCAGGCCCTTACTCAGAGTCATGGATTCCATCTTCTTTGCACCTAAAAAAGCATGCAGCTTGGCTCCTAGGCAAGGGTTTTCGGGGAGCAATGAAGAGAAAAAAGTAGGTGGTGGCCGTTTCCACAGGCCCACCCAGGACCTGAGGGATCCTACCAGCCGCTACCAAGACACCACTTGGTCTGGAGGCCAGAGCGTGCGAAGCCAGACGGCCAAGTCTTCAGCCCTCCCCATCAGGCCAGGGGCCAGAAGCCCCAGAGAGCCTTGTCCGGGGCCTTGGGAGCGTGCTAATAAGGTGAGGAAGCGCCACAAAACTGCACGGGGCCAGAAGGAGTTAATTTAAGTTCATCTCCCTTCAAAATGAGGTCACCAGCTTGGCACATGGTGGCTGTCTATAGACTCATTCAGCAGCCCATTCCATTCTTCCACCTGACGGGGGACAGAAGCCACCCACCAGCGGCCTCCGGCTGGACGTGAAATCGTAAAGCAATTAATCAAACAGCCTAAAAGGCCTGGCTGACAAGAGCAGGCCGGCCTTGCTATCTGCCAGTGCTGCCGTGTTTATCATGGAAATCTGGCAGGGGCCCGGGGAGGCCTGCGTCTGTCCAGGGCTGGAGCTGGGGACAGCAGGGCCCGGCTGCGTGGGGCCCTCTCCTCACTCAGGCGCCAGGCCCGAGAGAGAGATGCCTCACACTAGCTCTGAGGGTGCACATGCATGTGTGCACGCGCACGTGTGTGTGTGTGTGTGTGGGGGGTGGTGCACAGAAAGACCCTCCCTACGTCCAGTGAAATGGGCTCCCCCAGGCTGCTATTCGAAGACGTGGATAAGCAGCAGTTGCTGCTTTGTTCTCTTGCGACCGTCCTCGAGGAGTCACTCAAGATGACTCTGTGGACGGCAAGTTATAAGAGGCTGTTCTGTGAGCACCAGGCTGCACCATGAGGACCTGCCACAGTGAGGACAGCGAGGCCAGGTCAGGGCTGGAGGAGACGCACATGCAAATGAAAACGTCGCGGACAAAACGGTGCCCAAAGGCCAAGAAACCTAGGTCTACCTAATCCTCAACCAACAGGTGTCAACTGGACTCAGTCTCCTGCAGTCAGACGGGTAGGTGGGGTGCTCTCTGTGCCGACAGCAAGACACATGCGGCACGCGACAGGTATGCCCCTCCAGAAACGTAAAACAAACCCCAGTGCTCATACCAGCCCTGAGTGGTTAACATCTAAAAGACAACGTGGATACAGGGAGACACCTTCTGAAAGAGCACGAAACCCACGCTGGCCACCAGCAGGGACGAGTGCAGCTCCCGGGAGGTGAACCTGAGGGTGAGGAGGACTCCCACCCACCCCAGTTCCTGCGCCCTGGGGTGATGACACTCCCAAGATGAGCTCCCTGCAACGTGAATTGCGATCAAACAGCTAAGAGGTATTTGGTGATCAAAGAAATCTGAGAAACTCTGGGGAGAAGACTATTTATTTCCTTCATATGCTGTTGAATACATAACGAAGGCAAATACAAAACCCGAGACAAATGGGAATCTGCCGCTGGCAGTCAGGGTGGCTCAGAGCCCGATGCCTGGCTTGGGGAAGGGCCGCGATGCCGCGCCCCTGCTCTTAGTGGCCTTCCTTGGTTCCAAGGCCAGCCGAGACAGTCTAGCACCAATGGCCCAGAAACCGGCCCGTTCTCTCTCGTTTCTCGCTGAACGACCGAAGGAGCTACATTAGCCATCAGTGACGGTTTCTACCTAATGTTCTCTGAAATGCCTAGAAACAACTAACAAGTCAAGTTTTTTTTGCTATTTGTTTTTTTTTATTCTTTTTCTTTTTCTTTCTTTTTTTCTATAGATAATGTTGCAAACAAATCAATTTTTATTTCCCTCCACAGGGTGTCTGTTACTCATGGTAAATGTGCTGAAAGGACAAAAACCATCTCAGACGTCGTGTCAACAGAGACCAAATACCCAAAAGCAGTGAGGGAAAGAGGGACGCACGGTCAGAAAGCACCTTCACTGAGGACTTGATCTTAGCTGTCCCCTCAGATCCCTGGGGGGTGACTTAATGACCGGTCAGTCTGCAGCGGTGCCGAGGCCCCCAGCTTGCACGGGGCATCCTTTCAGCAATCTGAGCTGCTTCAATGGGCCGCGCGTCTTACTTCTCGTCTATTCATACTCACTAATGAAAAATTCACTTTCCGCCGCCCACGACAGGGCGCCAGTAAGCTCAGAGAGGACCCACGCAAAGCGGGGCTCAGCAAAAGGCAGCTGCTGCCAGCCTTGGCGGCCCCAGGCAGCCGCAGCAAAGAGCCTTCGCCTGATGCTCCGCAGGTCTGCGGGACCTGCCTTCCCTCAGGCAAGACAGCTGGCGGGGGATGGGAAACCCCAGCAGCTGCCTCTTACCTTTGCCTATGACGAGGCCACACTTATCTGCAGGCACTGTGTACGTGATCTCCTGGACGCCACCAGGGGTTCCCACACTCCAGTCACCACGGCCGCGGCCTCTTCCTCTGGCTACGGCCAGGCCTCCGAAATCATCTCTTTCCTGGGAAGGAAGCAAACCTCTAGTGACCTCTGCCACTGCCGCCAGCACCACTCCTCATCTTCGCCAGGGAGCAGGTTAAGCGACAGATGTACTCAATGCCACACATCAGAACTAAGCACCGTTCCACACTTCAGATTCTGAAGCACTCTTTCAAACCAGAATTAACATGATCACAGGTACATTCGAGGAGGACGTGTGCAGGTTGAGTCCACGTGCTTACATAAACAGTGCCAATGTACCCAGCGAAAACGGGCAGTCTGGTATAAACCCCAGGTCTGAAACCCAATGGCCCTTTGCCTGGAGCTTTAATTACTGGGCCCTAATCTACAGGCATTAAGAGTTGGTTTTTTCCTTGAAGCGAAGGCTGCTCTTTCCTGTGGCTGACACATGCTGGGCCTATCGGGCCAGATGTGAGGTACTAACGAGCACTGGGCACTTGAAAGTGACAGGCGTGACAATGTGCCTACCCCTCCCCAACCAGGCTGCAGGGAAGACCAATCCAGTCACTGCTGTGAGCCACCATACCTGGCACTCCCACAGGCATAAAGGATTGTAAGAAAAACTGGTTGTCCTGCCCCCAAGAAAAGGCAGAAATATGTTCAAGAGTAATCACTCAAGGATACTTCAGAAGGGAGGGACGGGGGAAGCAGCCAGTGCTGCCACCCGCGGTCAGGGGCCGGAGAAGTCTCCGCATCTTTCTCACACTGCTCGCCCAGCACACAGGAAAGCCTAAATCTAACACCTAACAGAGGAAGATTCCTTTCATTCAGAGGGTAACAAATCTCATTCCAGCCTCTGTCCTCTCAGTCACTTTAGAGCTCCAGTGTTTTTTTTTTTTTTTTTTTTTTTTGAGACAGAGTCTCACTCTGCTGCCCGGGCTAGAGTGAGTGCCGTGGTGTCAGCCTAGCTCACAGCAACCTCAAACTCCTGGACTCAAGCAATCCTTCTGCCTCAGCCTCCCAAGTAGCTGGGACTACAGGCATGCGCCACCATGCCCGGCTAATTTTTTCTATATATTTTAGTTGGCCAATTAATTTCTTTCTATTTATAGTAGAGACGGGGTCTCGCTCTTGCTCAGACTGGTTTCGAACTCCTGACCTTGAGCAATCCACCCGCCTCGGCCTCCCAGAGTGCTAGGATTACAGGCGTGAGCCACCGCGCCTGGCCTAGAGCTCCAGTATTTAAAATCTTTTAAATATTGAGGGCACACTTGGTCCAGCCAAGAGCTTTTTCATGGAAGGGATAAGCTGAACAGGTTTTCAACACAATAAAGAAATGTTTGTCAAAACCTCCTCCTGTCGATTAAGAGTAAACTGAACATCTACCCGGAATCTGGACCAGCAGAAAGCTGAGATAATCGAAGTGCTTTTTCCCTGCACTCTCCTTTTATGAGAGACAACTGACAAGTAAACAAGGCAATTTTAGGGATTTATGTTAAAACACACAAACACACGTGCACGCACACATAGCCAACTTTCTATGGATCTTGAGGACAAGGTTCTCTCCCAAACATCTTAGAGCCTCTGCAGCACTAGGTTCATAAACTCTTACTATAAAAAATGATGTCAGAATTCATTTGGTGGCTTTTCCAAACTTATACAATCTTAAGAATTGCTTGGGACTCTAGGAAACACCCAAGATCTTCCCGTGAATATTCTGATTTAGTAGATCTGGGGTGGGGGCCTACAAATTTGTAATCTTAGCGAGTACTCCCAGATGGCTCTTTGGAGATCATGTGGGGAGCATGTCCTGGTGCAAACCCCTCAGTGTGCTGAGAAAACTGGGCCCAGAGAAGTCTGGAGCTTTGTCCAAGCTTGCGTGGCTAGTGGCAGAGCTGAGACTACTCCAGCTCTGCTTATCTTCAAGTTTTTCTCAGTGCCACATACTCGGAGGACATTGCCAATCCACCATCAGTTACAGAGGCTCCCCAAGGCAAGTCACAATGGTGGCAAGCGGAATTTTTGGTGCTCAAAAGGAGATGCTAACAATGTCATACAGCTGCTCACATTCCAAAGATGTGCAGGAACTCGAGCGCGTGCGGACAGCGGTAGGACTTTGGGGGATTCTGAAGTGCTTCCTAACACTAACACTGGATTTCATTTAATACAGTTTTATGTTATAGTAAGTACACTGGATTGTTTGAAACTTGGCAATCTGCATGGTATTCACCCAAATAGTTTAACTGGTTAGAAACTCACCATGTGAAGACAATCTGGATTCTGGGGTAATAAAGGGAAGAGAGTAATAAACTAGTAGGAAAAAGAGGCAGATGTAGAGAAGCCGCTGGTTTCCAATGTGACTTCAGAGGGGTAACTGCTCTGTGGTGCTGCCCTGAGAGCCCGTGTCGCACTTTCTACTTTTTTGGGTGACAGATCTGAACTCCAGAGAGCTGGACCCACCTGGGCTGTAAGAATCAGCTCATTGATGATGTGTGCTGCATGCTGACACCGATCTGGAGGGCCCATGACCTGTGCAGCTCGCTCTGGACTGATCCCATCATCTGCAGAACCAGGTGAGAGGTGGGATTAGGAAAAAGCCCGACATTAGAAGGAGACAAAGGTCAACATGATTCATAACCAATATTCTTACCAGCAGTACCAAAAGAGGAAGTAAGAATATCACCAGCTCCAGGGACTCTTTTGGAGTGGTTTGACTGATAAAGAAATGTGTATGATTACAACTTTTTGTACGTTCTAGGTCGATATTCATTTCTTATATAATTACAGCCATTTAAAAAGATATTATTAAACAAATGAAACAAAATTTGAATTAAAAAAGCCAGTGAAAACAGAGTAGAGCTAATGGCGATAATTTCAAGAATTTAGCCCATCATAGCTTTCTTGACTTCAGACAATGTAAAAAACTCTACTCATAAAGGTAAATGTATAAAAATTTAAAGTCTTTATTCTAAGATATATGTCCTTTTATGGGTGGTTTTAAATGATCTCCAATTTTATAAAATCAAAATAATAGATGGCATTATTTTTTCGAAAAGACTTTACTTGGCAAAATCAAAAGCTGAAAATGCTATGCTAATTTTTCCTAGTCCAAGAAAGAAAAAGGCCTGGAAACCATTTCGGAGAAAGGTAACTGAGGCACCATACATCCAAAGAGAGACACAAGGGCAGGAGAAGAAATTTAGATTGGTAATCTGGTAGCAGAATGTTGCAAAAAAGAGAAACAAAGAGATCATAAACATGAGCTAATAACAATGTTTTGTTACGTGTTTTATAAATCTTCGTGGCTCTAAGGATTTTTGAAAATAATCAAAACCAACCTGGTTTAAACTGAATCCTCACACCAGCATCATTCTGGATCTTTTTGATCATTTCCCCGTTTCTTCCTATTACAATCCCAACAGCAAACCTAGGCACGGACACCTAGGCACAGAGAAACCAAACCTCATCAGAGCTTTTTGTAAAGCTTTTTTTTTAAAAGGATTTTTCTTTTTTTCTTTTTTGAGATAGAGTCTCACTCCGTCACCTGGGCTAGAGTGCTGTGGTGCAGCCTAGCTCACAGCAACCTCACTTGGCTAAATTTTTCTATTTTTAGTAGAGACGGGGTCTCGAGCTGGCTCAGGCTAGTCTTGAACTCCTGACCTCAAACAATCCTCCTGTCTCAGCCACCCGCAGTGCTAGAATTATAGGCATGAGATACCACACCTGGCCAAGGACAGATTTTTTTTTTTTGAGACAGAGTCTCATTCTGTTGCCCAGGCCAGAGTGCCGTGGCATCAGCTTAGCTCACAGCAACCTCAAACTCCTGGGCTCAAGCGATCCTTCTGCCTCAGCCTCCCGAGTAGCTGGGACTACAGGCATGCGCCACCATGCTTGGCTAATTTTTTCTATATATTTTTAGTTGGCCAATTAATTTCTTTCTATTTTTAGTAGAGATAGGGTCTCACTCTTGCTCAGGCTGGTTTTGAACTCCTGACCTTGAGCAATCCTCCCGCCTCAGCCTCCCAGAGTGCTAGGATTATAGGCGTGAGCCACCGTGCCCGGCCACAGATTTTTTTTTAATAGACAACTTGGTTTTTATTATAGTGCATTCCCAGAGATGATATAATAAAAAATTTTTTTCCTTCTAGGAACAATACTGCGGTAAACGATTGCATTCTTGACCATTAAATGAATCCAATACATCTGGGATTTAACCAAAATAGTTATAAAAATGAAGTAAAGGAAAAATAAACCTTATAGACAGGTAAAAGATTAAAAATGGTAACTTTACCTTCCAAAGTCTACGAAGTAAGCATAAATCTATCATGTACATTGCTTACACTGGCGGTTCTTTAAAATGCTTTTTCCATCCTTAAAAACTGTGGTAAAACATACATAACATTTATAATTTAATCGTTTGTAAGGATGCAGTTCGGTGGCGCTAAATCGTTCACAGTGCTGTGTAACCATCACACTATCTATCTCCACCTAAACCGTTTTCAGCAGCCCAACAGTTCTGTATCCACTAAAGACAAACTTCTGGCCGGGCGCTGTGGCTCACGCCTGTAATCCTAGCACTCTGGGAGGCTGAGGCGGGCGGATCGCTCAAGGCCAGGAGTTTGCTCTGAGCAAGAGCGAGACTCCGTCTCTACTAAAAATAGAAAGAAATTAATTGGCCAACTAAAAATATATAGAAAAAATTAGCCGGGCATGGTGGCACATGCCTGTAGTCCCAGCTACTCGGGAGGCTGAGGCAGAAGGATTGCCTGAGCCCAGGAGTTTGAGGTTGTTGAGCTAGGCCGATCCCAGGGCACTGTAGCCCGGGCAACAGAGTGAGACTATCTAAAAAAAAAGAAAAGAAAAGAAAAGAAACATTTCTCTTTCCCCCAGCGCCTGATAACTTCTATCCTACTTTCTGTCTCTATGAATTCGCTTGTTCTAAGTACCCTTGGTAAGTGGAATCACACCAATTTTCCTTCTATATCTGGCTCACTGTACTAAGCATATTGTTTGCATGTTGCAGCACATACCAAAATTTCACTCTTAAGGATATATTTTGATCCCATTTCAACCTCATCAATAAAACAGGCTGCCAAGTTTGATACAATCGTAACACAGATTGCCAAGAAAACCTGGACTTTGGTCTTCACCTGGGCAGCAGGCTAACCTGAAAAAACCTGAAACCAGGGGGAACAGCCCCCATGCTCTGAAATGTTCCCTCAGCGTGGGCTGACTCTGTCCCAATCCGTCCTCACACCCACCCTGGGAAATGAGCATATTCTAAAGGTTTCCCAGATGAGATAGAAGTTAAACAACTTGCTCAGGTTAAAGAGCTAATAGAAATGTGACCTACAGCTTGAACCCTAATTGTTGGCCTACTAACCTGTAATTTAAGCATACCTCTATACTGCCTCCGCCCATTCGGGAGCTGAAATCACCACGTACACCTCGAAAGTCAGCCTGGTCTTTTTCTCGGATGATTTCCAGTACCATTTCTCTTGCTTGCTGCATAAACACAAATACAAGGCATTATGAGAAAAAAATCCTTAAAAAAGATACTGGGTGAAATTTTAAGATCAAACCCTCCCAACTTGTGCTTAAAGATTCAGAGGGCGCTCAGCTATGGGAGAACTCACTTATTACTTATGGGGCATGGGAAGGCTGCCACCGAGGGATGTTTATATCAAATCTTAAATGATGTTTTCTTCACAATGCCCAACATGTCCACACAGATAAGGATCCACCTTCTTTTTAGCCATAGTTGGGTCAGTACATCTGTGTGTGGTCAGATATCGATTCTTATTGCTCCCAGGTGTGTCTTAATGTCATTTCTTTCTAGCAGGGAGGGTGGTCTGAGAGCTCCCACTGGGGGCAGGTCCATGAGAGAGAGGACTTTGCCAAGGCTGCATGTCACAGAGGCACTCCAGAGAAGTAAAGTGAAAAGACAAGCCACGGAACGTGAACACAGCTCTGGCATTCAGAACTTCTATTTCTGTAACTGACTCGCAAGACTTCCTCATGGATCTGATTGCACACGAGGCAGATTCAACTGTCCTCTCCCAAAAGAAAGCACCTTGTCCAGTCTACCCTTGCATGTTGGCCAGCCCACAGCAGTACCAGCCTCACAGGAGTCTGCACTGAAGACCTAGTGTACCTAACAACTCAAGGTAAAGTGGAAACAGATTGAATCCTGGGTCTGGAAAAAACAGAGCCAACCCCTAACAGCAATTAAAGTCTTAGGACATTTGGAGAAATGTGAGTATGGACTGGATATTAGATGATGTTATGGCATTAGTTAGTTTTCTTAAGCCTGATTATTCTTAGGAGACACATGCTAAAGGATTTAGGGGTAGAAAGTTGTAACATCTGCCACTCACAAATAGTAAAGGAAAAAACACATGTGTGCACACACATGGGAAAATGATAGGTGGAGGATACATACGGGTGCTCATTGTGCTATCTTTTTAACTTCTCTGGATGTTCAAAGATTTTCATAACAAAAAGTTGGGGAGAGGGAAAAAACCAACAATTTACCCCAAATATGGCAGACTGCTTCTGTCAAGTAAATGTAGAATACACATAGTTTTTAAAGTAAAAAAATACTAAAAATTGTAAGTAAAAATTATTTTCCTGCAAATTTATGAAACATCAATGACACATTTTTCACTTGTGGATTTTTTCCTACAAAAGACAACCGCAAAGGCAGCCAAAGAGAAGGCAGTGGGGAGGGGTGCCAGGAGGTAGGCACTCTGCATCCCGCCCAGCCCTCCCAGGTTCGGAGCGTGATGCCATGGAGACCATGAGCTGGACTGCAGGAGCAAAGTGAGGAAAGATGAGATGCAATCTGATTTTTAAAAAGCCTACACTGAAAGAAGCGTGGAACCTTTTGGGGAGGCAGGCACACAGGGGACCCTAGCTTCAAGGAAGTGAAGGACCCGGACACGATCATGTCTACTACTACCCTCAATCCTGTTCTAAAACTATTATTTTAAAGGTGTGCCTTGATCAGTTTAGCCAAATGATAGGGTTCAGAATTGGGGGAAATATTTTGCCAGGGACTGGTAACCTTCACTGGATTAGACCCCAACGCTCCCAGAGAGGACTGGCTGTTGGTGGTGGCTTGGCTCACCAAGGTGCGTCACCTGGAGCTACTCTGAATGCAGCAACGGCAAAGCAGGCTGCAGGTGGCAGATGAAAGTGCATTCCTATCTCACTGAGGATAGACATAATCTCAGCCCACTTGCATTCCTGTACCAGCAAGAGTTGGAAGGGTAGGACACTCCAGGGTATTGAAAACTAAGCCCCTTACTGCTTTCGGCCAGTGGGGCTGTCTTCCCTGGGAGCTCAGGCCACAGGACGCCTGCTATGAGGGCGCACATACACTTGTGTGGCTCTGGCACCACTGCGCACCTCCAACCCAGCTGAAGGGCTTGCAAAATGGGCCGAGAGATAGAGAACAAGCAAATAAAAGCCAAACAGAGGCTGCATCTAAGCTGGTCACAGGTCAGCAAATCAAAATTGCACCTGATCAGCACTACCCAACAAAACCTTCTGCACTGATGGAAATGTGCTGTCCAAAACAATCACCACCAACCTCATGCTCATTGTTGAGCACCTACGTATGGCCAGCATAAATGAGGCATTTTTATTTAAATAGCCACATGTAGCTAGCGGCTCCAGTATTGGTCAGCACAACCCTAGATTCTTTTCATCACCAAACTTCATGTAGGATAACAGCTTACTTTAATAAACGAACATCCAGTTTTACAATTACTTGAGTAAGATAAAAGCTGTAGGTTATCACCAAGTGACAGCTCCACATCCAGGACTCACCCAATCCATGGTTTCTGTCCTACCTGTACTTTGAATGGGTCTCCAGTAATGCGAAGAGGCTTGTCTGCTCCTGTGGGCAACGGGCCATCCTGGATCATAACCATCTTCACGCCTGTCCGCTCCTGTGGGGAACACACCAGCACAGCCCTCACTGTCATGAGAACACGGACAGCACAGGAAGCTGGACTGGCTCAGGTCATGTCCACAGTAAGCCCGTGTGCCACCTGTTGCCAGGCACTGCTGACCCTGACCATGAAGGTGGCTTCTGTGAAGGCAGACATACAGGCCATGCAGATCACGTCCAAACGGGATACACAAAACCATCTCCGAAACCATCCTCTTTCCTCTTTTTCCAGCGCTTAGAATACCTAAGCATTAATGAGCCACTTTTAATGAATGCTACACACTGAGCTAAGGACTCTAACATTATCTGATTAAAACTTCTGAAGAACTATGAGCGAAGGGTCGCCATCTACCCACTGCACAGATGAAGAGGGCTCTGAGAGTATGCTGCCCAAGGATCCAGAGCTGGGATCCCAAATCCTAAGCTCTTAGAGTCTACGCTACGATGTCGTCCTCATAACCAGGATCTGAGGACCGGGTTATGAGAGCATGCCAGGCAAGTCACAACCCCCTACTTGCAACTGCAAAAGCCCTACAGCTACTAAAGTAGGAGTTTGTTCATAACTAATTTGGCAGCAGAATTGAACTCATGTAAGTATATTTCTAGTCTTTCTGTCATTAAGTCTGACTATGGTTGTGTTTAGCTACAGAAATATGCATTTGATTTCAGGGTGCAGCCCTGGAACTTGCTGGGAGTATGAAATTCTGAAACATGTTTGGCCCTAACTGTCTCAGATGAGGGCTTCTGTTCATGGAGCACTAAGTAATAGGCTCTTATATAAAAAACAGAAGAATGGATATTATTTGAGCTCCATTACAACAGTGAGGCCGGCACTTACCCTTGTTTACAGACAAGGACGCTGAGCCTTCGAAAAGTGACTGAGCATATTTATGATGACTCAGCTAATGCGCGGCAGTGCTGGGTCAGAGCCCAACGCCAGACACTATACCTTGCTGTGAGCTGCTGTCCTTTGATGTAAGAAGCAATGCTCACAGAGCTTCATGGCCACAAATGATTGCGGAAAGTTCATGGGACCCCTGCCAGGGCACACCTGCCCAGTACTTGGCATCAGGCCTGGTCTCAGTACATGTTCAGAATCTATCTATCAGATGTAGAAAGGAAGCCTCTCTTGGCTGACCGTGGAACCACGTGGGCAGAGGTTCGGACGGAGTCTCAGCACCATGGTGTGCAAAGCACGCCCAGCTAGGGCGAGTCCACCCTGACCAAACCCCCAGACTGGGCAGCCGCTCTTTCTGTGCTGCTCCGGACCCACGCACCTGCAACTGCTTTATTGTCTCCCCTCCTTTGCCGATGACCAGACCCACTTTAGACGCGGGAATAAGAATCTCCTGGATTGTGCTGTTGCCGTCTACATCATTATGAAAGCCAGGTCCATTCCGACAGCGGTCCACAATTTGCCCCAGGAGCCGTTTGGCTTGTCTTTGGGAGGGAAAAGAACCACAAGAGAATCAGCATCAAACGAATGCTCTGGGTGCACAAGAAAGGAAAACAGCACCAGGGGAAAGCCCGAAGGAGTCAAGGCAGCCCTCCATCCAGCTCCAGCTCCTGCCCTCAGAGCCCGGGAGGTCTCTGTGCCATCCGCCAAGCTACCAGGCTGGAATTTAAAAACAGCGCAACACGATACCAGCATTCTAACACGGAGCCTCGATGAGCAGGCTGCTGCCAGACACGACCCCTTTCAAGTCTGCCTCTGCTCACGCTTGTGTCTCTACAAATGTGTTGTCTCCAGTTAGAGCGACAGACGCACTGGTAGCAGAGACTACATTTTATGCCTTAGCATATCTCTCTGTTCCGCAATCCAGCATAAACCTTCTCACAGAGTATGCGCTCAACACGTTTGTTAAATACAGGCAGGAAAGGAGAGAGCAATGAGAAAGAGGGGAAGGAAGTAAGCAAGGGTTAGTACTCGCCGGGACTCCCACCCTCCAGGGTTCTTCTCCACAGCCAACAACACTGCTCCTGTGACTCCTAAGCTAAGGCTGCGAACCACCAGTTTGGTTTCAAGAGGTGGGAGAAGGGGGAGGCAGTGTCAGATGCAGTTGTGCACTCAGACACCTGCTTTGTGCTTTTCATGTCAGCAAAGTCGGGACCCTGCATTTCACGTGTCATGCTATTCACGCTGATTTACTTGGTGGAGGAGGGAAACCGCAACGTTGTGACAGCACAACCCAGACCACCAAGGTCATGTGTCGGGCCACTTTCCTTTTCTGCACCAGAATCTCCTCTGGTTGTTATCTGCAGTACTTATTCTCTGTATCACCACACACAATCTATTTTTTGGTTCCTCTAATAGAGAAGAACTCAGCTACTAAACAGGCTGGCTGTACAGCTCAGTGAAGAAAATGAAACTGTTTCCTCCTGAAGTTAGAATCCCAGTGTCTCCAGTCCTTGGGTGGAGGACACAAAGCAGGAATGGTAAGAAGAGTGGGAAGAAAGAAAAGAAAGGCAGGAAACGGATGTTGCCTTTTGCAGTCTTGCGTCTTTGTGTACGGAATCAGCTTCGTGTATCTTCTCAGTTACGGCAGCTTTTTAATATTTCACTTGTGTACTAGATTGACCTGTGTTGGAAGAAAACTGCCTTGACTCCAGCAATACCATCCAGCTCGCCCTATAATGTACACCTGCCAGCAATATTTATTCTGGTTCACTGCTTGCAATGTTACAGCAGAACGAGAGAATTTAAACTCATCCAGACTCCCTGAGAAATGGAAACAATAAAACAACCCTACCTATTGAGCCAGACATAATCTTAGCACCCTGTGCCCAAATGCAACGCTACTCTGTAGATTGAAAAAGGAAAGTGAGCAAGCAGACTAAGTCAGCATGCCCCTTTCCAGAGGGCCTGCATCTGGCACAAGGCTCTGAGCATGTGTGTATCAGGATGGAAAAGCAATGCTAGTCTAAAGGCTGCTGCAAGGGCTCCAAAAGGCAAGACATCTTCTTGCTGGTCCATACAGCCCTCTGAATGGAGCCAAGGCCACGAAGATTCTATTCATTTGGTTCACAAATAACAGAAGGGTAATGGGATCAGCCCCAGGCCAAAGACCTGGTACCAGGATTCTCAGTAGTTCACAAAGTGATAGACTTACTAATCCAGACCTGCTCAGGTAAAGGAGGTGTTAACAAGGAAAAAGTTGATTAGAGCATTCAGGTGGAGTGAATGTACACTCTTTAAGACCCTGGTTTATGAAGATGTTATGACAGCTATGACAAATTCTGTAGAGTTTGGAAAAAAGGGGACATTGTGTATTTAAGGTAACAGAAAAAGTCCCCTGGCATAGCAACCTCCCAGATTTTCTTCCTACAGAAGCATCTGCTTGTGTGGCCAGACTGCGGCATAGATCGACAGTGTTCACTAACAGTTTGCCCTTCCATTTCTCCCCATGTGGGGAAGGAGGAAGAAGAGTGAAAGGAAAAAGTAAATAAAATAAACTTACTCAATACTTTCTGGGGTTCCGGTAAGTACACAGGGCCTCTCTGGAATCCCAGAACTCTCTATAAGAAGAATCAAGAAGACGAGGCATGTTGGTGAGCACCAGGCAGCCGTGTGCCTTTGCCTTTGTGTACAGATTCTCTCTGGAGCTGGCTCCTACACTACACTAGCCCCAAAGAAGCCCAGTCCCCAGAAAAAGACAGTTTGCTTCTGATTGTGGACAGACTATTAAGCTGGTAGCTGCACCCTAGGTTCTCAAAGTGGAAACAAGTCTGGCAGGGGAAGCTGAAGGACACAGATGTTTGCAAGTGGTCCTCACTACTGGATTCCGCTTCACTCTGACCCACTCACGTGCTAGGAACTGCCTGAGTTCACTTTACCGTGCTGTTCTCCAGTTTCTCCATATATGGAGTAGTGTAATGGTCATCTGCACACAGCAAACAAACCAGGTACACTGGTAAGGAACTTAATCATAGGCACATTAGGATCATGACCAGTTACTGCATGAATATCCTAACAGATCAGTGACATCTATGTGGAACTGGTTCTGGGCCATTTGACAAGAAAGGAAAATCTTACTTTCCAACACCACACATGATGCTTTGCTTTGTTCCTTAAAAAATTGTTTCTTAAAGTCATTCCTCAAAAAAATGAAAGAAAAATAGCTAACAGTAGTTACTGTCTTCAAAACATTGTAATAAATATCTCTTAAAATGATAAACATTTCTCTAGTCAAATGTCCTTCAAACCTGTTCCTCCACAATGAAAAGAGGTCAAACTCAAATTAGACAACAAAACCAAAAATAAAATAAAAATTGTTCCTCAACCTCACTCTCTATAACGTATGGTCAAAATAGACTCACCTGGGAAAGGTCCTGAAACGTGTTTAACACGTGCTAATTTTGCCAGAACCCCAGATGTCCTCTTCCCACACAGGGAAGGGATGGTCTAATCCAGGGGAACTGGCATGCAGTCCCCAGGAGTGACCCCAAAGCCCTAGAAAAGCCCTTGGATTCCTGCAGGCATAACGTTCTGGTGCAGAAAATGCAGGTCCTAGAGCAGCAGGTGTTTGGGAAGGGGCCACACCGGGCCACGAAACTGCAGGATATACCCTAAAAGCCAGATGGGAGGCCTTGTTTTTTGGTCCACTTTTGCTCTGATCATTCTGGTTCTCACTGGGAGTTCAACTACAGAAGTGCAAAGAAAACACCAATCGCATATACTTACCCAAGCCCCTAAACTTCTAAGCAAGAGGCAAAGCTACTGAATTCGGGAAATTTTGCAAAATATTTTCTATCAAGTTGAGATCTATACAAAAAAGAAGCCCTTACCTGAAGCAATCTGAATTTTGCAACCAGATTCTGCTTGAATCCGTGAAATCTGCTCACCTCCCCTGCCGATAACTGAAACAAATTGAACAAGGTCAGAATATGCCCCCCAACCCCTATTTAGCCATGTACAAATGACCTAATCAATTCAATAAATCATTATGCTTGGCTCACAGTACAACAAATCAAGTTGGCCTCAGCCAGCCCATCTCAACTCTTTGGGCATTACAGCAGCGAAATTCTACGTGCAACACAGCAGACAGGCATAGGGTCTTCCAGCTGAAGTGAGGAGGGGGGGGACTGGGATGGGGAAGATCCACAGACCAAAGCTCTGGTTTCTCCCTCAGCCTGGAGAGAGACTGCAGGGCACACCACGTGAAAAGCATTCTACTGCAGGTGACACATGACAGAGATTAAAAAGAAAAAAAAAGGACAGCAATTAGGGGAAAAGTAGATAATGCAGGTACTTACTAAATCCAACCATTTTATCAGGCACTTTGAATTCTTCTGTTATTACTGCCCTAAAAACAAAGAACATTTGGGAAAAAATGTGGAACACAGAATTTTGCAGCCATTATTAGTCCCCAAACTGCTCATATTGGCAATGTTGCAGGACAAAGCTTAAAATAAATCATGTCAATTTGGCCAAAATACACAACCATCTACGAGTGTCATTTAATGAACCCTTTGGTCAATCGCTTCTGGAAGAGATTTAAGCCTCCCATCTCCTTATGTCAGAGGAAGAAACCTCTGGTTTTTCATTAAACCATCAGCCCCTCTAATAACGGCCCTCTCTTCACACAGCTCCTCAGTGCTGTTTAACTTGGATCTTGTCAGGGCCTCTCCAGCAAATAGGTCATAAATCCCAGGACACTTACAGATCCTCCTGGGTTCCAAGAGATGTTTAGACTTCTATTATGGTGTCTTCTCCAGACAAAGAGATACTCAACTTTCTGCAACATTCCTTGTTTCCCAATCTTTTTATTGTTTTCTGGCCTCTCTCAAATTTATCTATGTCTTTTAAAGTGAGATGCTCCAAATGGAACCAGCAACCAACAGAGGCCTAATCAATGTTGACCAGGACAGAATAATGACCTCACTCACGCTTACAAGGTACTTCTGTTACATGCTATCCCATCCATGATGTTTTTTTTTTTTTTAAACAACCACTGCACTGGCTCTTTGAGACAAATCTTCAAATTTGCTATACAGTGTATTGTGGACAATATCCAATTTGCCCAACATCCCAGAAAGCAATTAAATCTAAACATTTACCTTAGGAGGAAGCTAAACGCAAGCAGTTGAAGGGGGCAAAAAAAAAAAAAAAAAAAAAAAAGGCAAGCATTTTTAAACATCTCTCACACAGCTGGACTTTTTACCCATCATGGAAAGGATTGAATAAGTGCATGTTTTTAGGGAAAGTGCAGCACTTAGAAGAAATGCAGCAGCATAAATAGCACTTGCCAGGGCATCACTGTGATGGGAGCACACTGTCTTCTCCTTGTGGGCCGCACGTCCTCAGGCTCATGCATGAGGAGGGATTCTCCCTACCTATCGGGATATATGTGGTCTCCCCCAAACCGGGCAATTCCCAGCTTCTTATTTGTAACTGTGGATGTTGATGCCAAGCCTCGCTGGTCTAACACATCCTGCAATAGACGTCGGGTCCCTGTCAGGGTGCATGTCCCGATTCTGTGGGGAGGGGCGACAGCACTCCCGTGCGTGTTTGCCATGAGGTTGCTGCCCACATCCTGCATAGCACCAGTTGTCTACTCTCAGAAAATATTAGCTGGGAATTGACTAGAGCAGCTTCAACACTACTGTAATACAAAATGTCACAAAGCTCGGCCCTCAGAAACAATCTTAACAGACTCTGAAGAAGAAACATACCAAGACAAATTGCTTTGGGATTCTTGGCAGAAAAGGCTCTATTCTAAATGCAAGGCTAAAACTTGTCTAATGCAGCCGGGAGGGGAGGCAAGGGCAATGTACATAACCTTAACATTTGTACCCCCATAATATGTTGAAATAAAAAAAAAACTTGTCTAATGCACAAAGTATACACATTTTGAAAAGTAAAATCCTGACTAATTATGGCTTTATAGGAAAAGTCAGCACTGGATACTAACAACCACCTCACTTAAATTATTTTAATTCATTAACAAACAAAACAAAGCAAACAAACAATAGCAAAAAATCCAGGATAAATAAGTCTTTTGGTTAACTAATGCATGGTGATTTCTAGAAGCTCCCAAACGTCTACACAGAATACAAAATGACAGAATTGTATCGCTAGTAGTGAAAGTTACTGGCTAATACGTTACAGTAACAGATAAACAGCACAAAATTTCATCTGGAAGAGAAACTGTGGCATAGAGTTTCCTGTGTATTTTTTCCCTTTTGAAGGAAGACACCGTGACCACAGATACCCTGTCTTATACACTGGACTTGGAAAAGCTCAGGTCTTTGTATCTTTCTAAATCCTTAACATTTAACCAAAGGCTGTGAGAGGAAATGGGGCAGAGAATCACCGGGGGCACTTAGCCGAGGTTCCCTGGTAAGACCCTATCACCATGGCAGGGGTGGAACTCCGGCTTCTGCCTTCCCAGCCCGACCACTGGCTGCCTCCCACACTCCTTGAGCACCCAAAGCATTCTCTTGTGAGAGCCCAACACCTCACACTTTAGGACATCTTTTCTCAAGTGAAGGGGCTAAGGATTCATAAAACACAGGGAACATCATAAAACCAGGAAGAAAAATTTCACATTCTCTCCATTTAAATTAAATTACTTCAGCAAAAAGAGCAACTCCAACATTCTAAAAGTCTTCTGAGTTATGTACAATAATGGATGGTTTTTAATACCTTGTATCAGCTTATCCCTTGAGCTTATACTGTTTTGGAAAGGGCTAGCAAAAAACTTGAGTCTTAAAGAAATCTAGCCCATGGTTTTTCACATTCTCAACCTCTGACTTCCTAACACTCTAGTACAGATGGTGGATCAATAAACAATTAGAAATGATCAATAAATAATAAAACATAACCCACTGCTTACCTTTGATGTACCAAGGCCCCTAACTGGTTACCTACTGTGGCAAAGAGAAAGAGAAAAGAAAAATCAAAGCATTAGCACGGATAAACTAACTTCATCCTTATACGAGTTCTTACCATTTCGGGGGGTGGGGGAAAGAAAGGCAGAAAGAAAGCAAACAGTAATTTAGGCTCAGTGGCTGAAATGAATGCGTTATGTGATATGAAACAGGAGGGGACATCTTGATCAACACAGTCTCTAACCCAGTGTCCAGCTGAACACAGGATAAGAAATTGATCTGTGTGTCCACATGCTGAGAGGCCTGGGAGAAAATCCTGCTTGCCTAAATCCCTCTAACTTCCTACCTCCCTCCTGCTCTGGATCCAAACTCAATGCAAAGATGGAGAGGGTTCCTTCCCTCTCTTTTAAAAACAAATGAGAAGATTTAACCTCCTCAGAAGCATTGTTAAGAACTGCTCCATGGCAGCTGTAGTCACTAAGAACATGCACATATGTTCCTGTGGGCCATGGGGGAGAAGACCCCCACACCCCCATAAGCATCTCAAGGAGAGGATCTGGCATGCTCCCTCCCCGGGCCTCTTCACTGACCCACTACAGCAGTCCACATGCAGTGGACACTAAGAATCAGCAACTGCCTTTCAAGCCCATTTCACAGAGACAACGGTGCCAAACAGCCTCTTGTTATTAAAACCAACTCTGTAATCACATTCCCACAAAACCACTTTAGCTACGCTTTTTGTTCCAGTTTCTCCTCTTTCAGCTATTGATGAGTGTCTCCTTCACCAGCCATCAGCAAAAATGATTCTGTGGTGTTTCTTTTGGAAAATGCAGCTCAGGAAATACATTCAGCAGACAAAAAAATATATATAAACCTGAAACATTACAAAGAACTGAATGAATCTTACAAGATGCTAAAAGGAGCATTCAAAAATATGTCTTTGGGGAAAGTAATTATAAGGATATGAGACAAGTGGGAAAGGATCGATTACATCAACTTTAGGACAAAGAGTGAAATCTGAAAAACACAAGTCCAACTATTCTCCTTTCTGTTCAAACTTAGCCCTGTCATTCTCTGACCGGACAGTAAAGAGACAGAGGAAAAGAAACCAGATTCTGACATTTAAAAAGGAGAAGAAGGCATAGAAAAACAATGCAAGCAAAAAGTAAATGAAGCTCCTGGGTCAATACCATATTTCTTGTGGATCAATAGCAAGATAATGGTCTGCTGCCAAAATATTGACACTATATACCATTAATCTGCTTACCTCAGATAAGCAGAAAAGAGATTGGGGTAAGAGAATGGTCTTTATTGACTCTTACAATTTTCTGTTTACATATCCAGTTTGAATATAACAAACGCTCTTGCTTGGGATAGGTAGTGTTCATGATTCCCATTTCACATGAAAACTGGACAACCACTAACTCAGGAAAGGAATCCTCATCATAGACTCAAAGCCCCTGAAAGATGCGAGGGGAATGCCCCACCCACCACCTAAGGCAGAGGGGAGAAAGAGACACACCAAAGGAGGACGCCAACAACAGTTTGCTTAGTTGTTCCTATTAATGTGCCAAGCTCAGCTTCCCTGATTACCACCAGAATTCCTCTCGGGATAAAAAAATCTACTGAAGACAGAAAAACTAAAATATGCTGAAATGACAAGAATGCAGAAGAGAGGAGCTTATTCCTCAACCAGGGCAATGAGGCCAGACTGTAGCTCCTGGTTCACCGTGCTGTTTGGTAAGGGACACCAAAAAGCCAATGATCTTCAGATATTTCTGTCTCAGCCAGAAAAGCCACAGAAGCAGAGGAGAGGGCCACACTACCATAAAGAACTTAATGAGATTCCTAAGGACATTTAGGAGGCCCGTGTTCAAATGCCATTTGAAATTTTGTGCCCATCGCAAAAATGACGATTCCTTCTTGTTGGCAAAGTACATGTCACAGGTGCCACACACACGACACCACTTCTGCCAGCCGCCAATGGAGGCGCTCACAACGACTGGAGATGAAAGTGCACACGCTGTCATCCCGCAAACGGACGGGCTGCTGAGAGCCACGTCACCTGAGAGGAAATCAGGTTCAACGCCAGAGTCAATTCTGATGGCGGACGCTTAGGAAGGAAGCATCTCCCTCCTCTAGGCAAGTGCTGTGGTCCAAGGCTGAAACATGTGATTTAAAGTTTCATTGCCTTCTAAAACATTCCCCTTTGGTGGCCTAAAAATGAAAACCAGCAGTTAGAGAAGGGGCGTGGAACACTCATATGGCAAACTGTTAGGCCCAACTCCAGCAACGGGAATGTCTCCTTTGTCTTCACAATGAGGAGAGCAGATGGGACCCCCCCATCACATTCCCTGGAATGGAACTACAGTCATTTTACTGTAAAAGGGGAACGTGCTGAATAAAATCAGCCTGCTTCCACTAACGGCGCACACTGGCCGACAATGCCTCCTCTCGCCTGCAGAGCTCCCCTTAGCTCAATCCCTGCACGCACGGGGCACTTCTCATTTATCTCGCACACCATGTAATAGGAAGCCGCCTGGGCTATGTATGGAAAAATGAACTTCTCACAGTTCAAAGAAGCCATCCTACAATATATGAAATTCTTTCTGAATAGTAATACTCTGCCAATTTCAAAACCAATTTTTTTTTTTTTTGAGACAGAGTCTCACTTTGTTGCCCTGGCTAGAGTGCCGTGGCGTCAGCCTAGCTCACAGCAACCTCAAACTCCTGGGCTGAAGCGATCCTCTTGCCTCAGCCTCCCGAGTAGCTGGGACTACAGGCATGCGCCACCATGCGTGGCTAATTTTTCTATATATATATTTAGTTGGCCAATTAGTTTCTTTCTATTATTAGCAGAGTCGGGGGCTCGCTCTTGCTCAGGCTGGTTTCGAACTCCTGACCTTGAGCAATCCGCCCACCTCGGCCTCCCAGAGTGCTAGGATTACAGAAGTGAGCCACCGTGCCCGGCCCTCAAAACCAATTTTTAAAAAAGCGCTAAAAAATTATCACTGGGAAATGTACCCAACTTTATGATATGCAGCAGTTTCAGCAGTTGCACCCCCCCGCCCCCCCCGCCAAGCCCAAGCGACAGAAGCACCAAGTCCCCTCACAATGGCGCAGACAGCACGGGGCCAGGGGCAGGTGTGCTGGCCAGGAGGGAAAATGTTGGTAGCTGCTACATGACTGGCAAAAAAATTAAATAAACCAAAACTTCCTCTTCAGTTTTTGAAAACAATCCTTCCTCCCCTGCCCCTTCCTTGGGTTCCTGGTTTCTTCTGACTCTGGCCAGTGCCCTCCCAATCCCAGCTCAGGTCAGTGAGCTGTGCTGATTCAGGGACAATACAAAGGCTTCCCTTGCTCTAAGCAGCAGCTGTAGCCCCCGGGCCACAAAACACTGATAGCTGAGTTCAGCTGAAAGGCCCTTGGCAGGTAATTTGTTATTAATTGTGCAAATTATTGTTTGTTTGAAGTGAGAGTAAATTCAAGTTTATCTCAATCATATCACTCTCACCTGCAGTCTTCTATCATGCTTTTCTGAGTGGAAAAGAATACAAACACTAGCAATACCAGGTGCTTTTCTAGGTGTCTCCCCTGCACAGACCCACTTACTCCTACGAGAGTCCTCCCCAGATGCTGTCCCACTGCACGGAAGAGGAAGGCACAGTCACACCCCAGCCTGAGTCCCCAGAACAGTGCACAGGCAAGTTGTCATGCTCATGGGAACTCTGCACCCATCATATTTCCCTGTCCTTTATCTCGGGGGTTTCAACACTATCACTATTTAATTCTGTGACATTAACTCTCTTGGACATTTTTCACCCCACAAGTAAGTGACTTTCAGGTGCTGAACACTTTGCCAGGTCCCAGGGATAAAATTGTAAACAAACAATCTTTGCCCTCAAGGAGCTTGGAATCTAGCTGGGAAGGCAGAGCGAGAGCTACCTGATCAGAGATCTAACCCTTCTTCCAGGGATAGGGATGCATTAGGACCTGCACCCCCTCCTCCCCAGTACAAGCGCTATGTGAGGCCTGACCCAGGGAGCAATGGAGTGACATTAAGAGGAAAAACAATTCTATGATATTATACTCACAGTACTAAGCTTTATTTTCATTTAAGCCAGTGGTCATGAAATCAATATGGGGGTCATAACCAGTTTTATTAAAAAACAAAACAGAAAACAGAATGTACCACATAAAATAAGCGTATATATTTAATATTTCATAAAACTTTTATTTTAGTTACATGTCTTTTAATACATCTGTACTAACTAGTTCTGGTGGAACTATATTTCTCACATTGTGAATGGCATTTTTAAAACATTGAAAAAAACTTGATATAACCCTTATGATAATATCATGAGGTAGGTATTATCAGCTCCACTTTACAGGTGAAGAAACAGAGGCTCAGAGACATTAAGCAACCTGCCCAGAGTCACACAGCTAACTGGCAAAGCTAGGATTCAAATCCGGATCTACTAGACTTTGGAGTCTACATTTTCAAGCACTACATTACTATGGCAAATGAGAAAGAGACCCAGGTTCAAGTCTTCCTTTTGTCATCTACCAGGTATCTGGCCTTGGTCAAAACAGTTATTTCTCCAGACACTGGTTTCCTTGTCTACACAATAAGGAGTTTAAAAGCTTCAGGTTCTCTTCTAGCTGTGATCTTTTCTTATCCCCCTTACTGCTGGATCCCTAACGCCTGGCAACCACTAATCTGTTCTGTATTCCAAAAATGTTACATAAAGGGAATCATACGGTATGTAACCTTTTGGGACTGACTTTCTGCACTCAGTATAAATCTCTGGAGATTCATCCAAGTTGTTGCAGGTACCAATAGTTTGCTCCTTTTTACTGCTGAGTAACATTCCGTGGTATGGATGTATCACAGTTTGTTTAACCGTTCGCCTGCTGAAGGGCACCTGGGCTGCTTTCAGTTTGAGGGTACTGTGAATAAAGCTGCTATGAAGATTTGTGGACAGGTTTTTGTGTGACCATCAAGTTTTCTTTTCTTGGGAATAAATGCCCAGGAGTGCAACTGTGGATTGTATAGTAAATGCGTGTTGAGTGTCACAAGACTGCAAAACTGTTTTCTAGAGAGGCTGAACGAACCATCAAGATGAACTCTGAAATACTATGAACCCTCTTTTAATTTGACACCTAAATTTTTTTCCTAGGTTAATAGCTGCAAAGAATATAACAGGTATAGTGTATGAGCATCAGTTGCATTTTTATCCGAACACTGATGCTGGAGATTCAGCTCATTCATTTTTGTGGAAAATGTCTCCTACTTCACCTAGCTGGCTTAGCAAATTGTCAACCGACCAGTCAGATCATACTTTGCTAGGGGAAAAAAATCTTACTTCCTTTTTCCAACTCACACATGCACCCATGTTACTATCACCTCAGATCTGAATTGTAATTCTAAAATGGACCGGTAGGTAAGGGAGGGAGGGAAAAAGGAACAGGGGTGACTGGACTGGGGGGCTGGGCATGGCACCTTTGCCATGAGTTGTAAGCTGGGTACAATCGGACCCTGACCCCTTCAGTATTTCTCACCAAGACTACGCTTTACCTTGGCATTTCCCATTCAGAATCCTTGACTCACCCTCTGCTTGAGGATTTCACCCACCCCCAATAATGCCACTGCCAACTGAAGGCGGCGGATGTGAGGAGGGGCAGGGCAGGGATAAGGGCACAACCTTTGTAGGCAGACACAATGCTCAAGGTGGACAGAAGCTGATGGAAGGGCTCAAAAAGGATTCCTTTAAGCCTGTCCACACCCACCTAAGCCCTGGGAAGTCTTCATGCACCTATCTTGACAATTGCAGCCCAACATCCCTGACTCACTTTACCTACATCACAAAAGGCAAATCTCCCTCCCACCCTGTCCCACTCTCAGTAACTGGGTTTTAGTCTTGGCTTTCCGTCCCTCCTCAGCACTTGTCACTATCCTCCACTCAGGGAAAGTATCAGCACCTCTGAGATTCATTTTTCTCTCACTTTCCAAAGTGGAGAATTTAGTGCTTGCAGCTCCTGCCTGAGAGGATGCAGGCCATAGGCAGCAGTCTGAGCACCCATGCCATTCAGCAGCAAGAACTGTGGCCCTCACCACCACCCAGCACTGGCACCTGTTTGGCTTGTTTGTCTTTAAAGTCTGAAGATCGGCCGGGCGCGGTGGCTCACGCCTGTAATCCTAGCACTCTGGGAGGCCGAGGTGGGAGGATCGCTCAAGGTCAGGAGTTTGTAACCAGCCTGAGCAAGAGCGAGACCCCGACTCTACTATAAACAGAAAGAAATTAATTGGCCAACTAAGATATATATAGGAAAAATGAGCTGGGCATGGTGGCGCATGCCTGTAGTCCCAGCTACTCGGGAAGCTGAGGCAGAAGGATTGCTTGAGCCCAGGAGTTTGAGGTTGCTGTGAGCTAGGCTGACACCATGGCACTCTAGCCCGGGCAACAGAGTCAGACTCTGTCTCAAAAAAAAAAAAAGATTAGGCTTTGGTAGAAAAGGCAGGCATATTTTCAAAGTCACTTGCAGGGCCTTCTCCCCTGTTCTGTGATGAGAATAGGGCTTTATTCACCCAAAGTTCTAGTTTTGGTGCCACCCTTTACATAAAGGGCAGGGAGAGCAAGGCCTGTTTGGTTCAACTGAAAAAGTTCAAGGGGACATGACTCCCTAAAACTCTTCCAGGGAAGAAAAGTGGAGAGGCCACACTCCTCAGCCAGCAGACACACAAAGGGGAAGGTGAGAACTGAGTTCTCCATCTGTCAGCGACTCTGGTGAAGCACGAGAAACCATTTGTCTCAGGCAGTTAGACAGTAGAACCCGAGACAGAGAGGTCTGTTTAAGGAAACTAAGGGAAGGGTACTCTCTGTACAATTCCCCAACTGAAGATCAAGAAAGCGTTAGAGTTAATCATTTCATGAGGCTGATTTTAGACCAGGGGCTGGCAAACTGTGCCCGAGGGCCAGCTGCCCATTTTGTAAATAACATCCTGCTGGAACACAGCCATGCTCCTCACGTATCCTCTATGGCTGCTTTTGCACTGCAGCGGCACAGCGGGGGAGGTAGGACATGAGGCCTACAAGCCCAAAATATTTACTATCTGGTCCTTCAAGAAAAAGCTTGCCAATCTCTGATTTAGATGAAATTTAAATTTGTATTTTTAAACCAATTAGTTATTATCATTCTCTTAAATTTGGACCTTACTTTTCAAAAAAATTTTTAAAGTCCTAATCGCAGCAGAGAAGGGAGAACTTGAGCACGCAGAGTTTACTCATTCATGATGTAACGTCCATAGGGAAAGGAAGACAGTCTCTCTGACCGCGGCACGTAGACTCTAGCAAGAGAGGTGCAGGACACACGCCGGTAACCGCAGAACAGAGGAGGATACTATGTTCTCTGAGACGAGGGGACAAATGAACTGCTTTGGTAGTTCAGAGCGGAATGTGACTTATTCACTGGCGAGGCAGGTGTGGGAAAAAGAGAGGAGGAGGAGAAAGGGAAGGAAGGAAGGACAAAAGGGGGAAAGGAATGGAACTGGCTGGACTGGCTCTAGGAAGAGGCTCCAGCTGCAGTGAGGACAGTACTGGAAAATACTTTACACAACCGAGACTGAAAGGGGCAGGGGGTGGTTCCTGAATTGGTGGGGTACCACGGGTGCACCTCAAAGACAGTCAGAATAAGTGGGTATCAAGACTGAAGACGCTAAAGGTGAGAGTGACCTGGCCTGAAGCTGGAGCGAGGTGGAATGATGACTGCTTTTCCCAGGGAGGGGCACCCAGGCAAGCTTTGAAATGGAGCTCCAAGTTCTACTGCTGGGTTTTAAGCAGGCTCGCTCATAAACCAGCAATCTGATAGGCAGCTTCAAACTGCCACTCCCTGAAACACAACTAACCCCAAACCCTCTCTACAACAGGAACAAACCTTTTCCCTTGTTCCACTGCCTAGTACATTTTTTTCTCTCAAGATTATGGACAAAAGTATGGAGGTTCCTCAAAAAACTACAAATAAACTATCACGTGACCCAGCAATCCCACTACTGAGAATTTATCCAAAGATAAGGAAATCACTGTATTGAAGAGACATTTGTACCCCCATGTTTACTGCAGCACTATTCAGAACAGGGATATGGAATCAACCTATGTGTCCAACAGATTCATGGATATAGAAAACGTGGTGTATATTAACAATGGAATACTATTCAGCCATAAAAAGAGTGAAATCCTGTCATTTAGGATGCAATTGGAGGACATTATGTTAAATGAAATAAGCCAAGAACAGAAAGTTAAACACATTTTCACTCATGTGGAAGTGAAAAAAAAATTGACCTCACAGAAGTAAAAAGTAGACCAAAGGATACTAGATGATGGGATAGGCAGAGGGAAGGGAGGCATAGGGAGAGATTTGTTAAAGGATCAAAAAACTACAGCTAGACAGGAGCGATCAGTTCTCACGTTGTATAGCGCTGTAGGATGACTACAGTGAATAGTTCCGTAGTTTCAAATAGCTAGAAGGAGAATACTGAAGGTTCCCAACACAAAGAAACGGTAATGTTTGAGATGATGGATATACTAATTACCCTGATCTGATCACTAAACATTATATGCACCGAAACATCACTATGTACCCCATGAATATGGACAATCATTAGTTGTCAATCAAAAAAGAGACTAGTCAAGCAAAAGTAGTGAGAAGAATAGAGTTTGATCTGTAACCAACTGTGATCAATTTAGATAAGTCTCTGCCTTCCGACCAGCCTGCCTAGCACATTTTTAAATCCTCCAGTGCATATGCTTGTTTGCAAATCTCAATGTCCTGAATAAATCCTATGTTAGGGCTCTTTCTAGTTAACTTAAGAGTTCACGTATCTTTAAATTGACCCGAATAACACCTCCAAAAATTTCTAGAGGACTGAAATTTAACTCCCTAAAGGTAAAAGAACCCTGCTTCACAGGAAAGTTAGAAAGTTCATATTGCTAAAGAAGTGATCCAGTGAGCTTCTCACAAAAGACACTTAAGCCAAACCAAACAAACAAACAACTGCAAAGCCTTTAGTAATCTTTATTGCTAAGGGAAAAAAGCCAGAATTCCTGCTTCTTGTTCTGCCTCTGCTTTCCTAAACTTTTATTGCACCAATGGCAAGACTGTGAGTCTTAGAAGGCTAAGTAAACATGAACATCACTCCCCTTAACAGAATCTATTTATTCACATATTTATTCTCTTTAGAGACTAGAACTGGCCCAGTGATCTCACCCCCATCAGGAGACAACTGACAAGAGCCATGGCAGGCCCCAAATGCCCAGAGTTCTCACTGAGCTCAATGCAATCCTCAAATTCTACACCTGAAGACCAGCTTGGAGAAAAAAGCAATTTGTGTAATTCTGTTATTTAAACAGTGCTCAAGACAAGAGAGGATTAATTTTATTAAGCTGTAATGCAAAATGTAAAAAACCTGAGGGAAATGTCTTATTCTTCAAATACAGTCTATTGAAACATAAAAAAAGGTGTCCAGGGATGACAAGAGATCTGGCACGACACAGAGAGGTTCTTTCCATTATAAGAAGGCTTACTATTGAGGAGGAAAAAGAGAAAACACGTTCATTTTCTGTCTGTAAAGACTTAGTTCCCCAAAGGTAGACATGCAAAAATTTACGGTTATCAAAAAAAGAGGTGAAAATATACAAAAATGAACTAGAGGGTTTTAAATGAGATTCTGAACTTATTGGGTGATCTTGACAGAGTCAGCTACATCTGCCTGTGACCTAGTTCTCTTTATCAAAACTAATAATCTTTTTATCAGCACTAATTTCTCCTCCAGAACTAGGTATAACTGAAAAAAAATACTAATTTCTTTCAAAAGGGTATGCAAAGGACTGATTCAAAAAGGACAAATGGTTTCATTTGCAAATATTTAAGTGTTCCTTGTGCAAAAGGCACAGGGGACTACCTGTTCACTGTGTGCACAAGTTTTAACAATTCAGCTTCATTCAGCAGGTGAAAAAACCAAGGCTGAATTGTGAAATTGTTGTGAAAGGCTGAATGAGTTGTGAAATGTATTGATCTTGATTTCTGGAAACACTGGACCATAGAGACACTGTCCATTAACGAGATGTGTGCACACAGCAGACAACTTAGTTTCTATTTTTACAATGAATGTCCCACAGGAAGAACCAAAGCACAATTGCCCTGAAAAGGTAAAAAGGTCACTTTGTATCACAGCTTTTTCACTAAGGCATAACGCAGATAGTGTAATCAGCCATATTTAGCCTAAGAAATCACTACCACCAAATATAAAGAGATTGTAGGATGCCACATTAGAGCAGCAGTTTAAATGGTTATCTCAGTTCCAATGGCCCTGGGTGTATTTTCTGTGTTTCATGATCACGAACAGTTTTTAAGATAGACAAGAATTTTTACTCAAATGAGTGCTGTCCCCTTAAAATCATCACAGTGTGAGTCTAAACAGTTATTCCAAAAATACTCCCACATCTAAAAACAATGGCCATCTCTTTTAGAATTCCCAGAGACCAGAGAAATCATTGTCATATCCAATTTTCTTCTTTCTTTCTTATTTTTTAGTCACAGGGTCACTCTCTGTTGCCCAGGCTGCAGTACAGTGGCACAATCATAGCTCACCGTAACTTCCACCTCCTGACTACAGGTGTGTGCCACCATGCCTGGCTAATATAAAAAACTTTTTTGTAAAGATAGGGTCCTTGCTACGTTGCCCAGACTGGTCTCTAACTCCTGGCCTCAAGCAATCCTCCACTTAGGCCTTCCAAAGTGCTGGGATTACAGGTGTAAAAACATGCACTTTCTTGGAAAAGAAGATTACACAATACATACTGTTCTATACCTTGATTTTTTCACTTAATAATATATCACAGAAATACATACACACATGCATGATTGGGTGTATATACAGATCCACAGAAAGAACAGCAGAGAAGACACCGATCTGCCTGACCTCATGCAAATTCACGTGCAATCTAGTGTATTTCACTATTCCTATTATACTGCTGATTTGTAGGACACAAAACATGATAAAGGAAGTCTGAGCTCTCTGCAGAAATACATCCGATAAATACCCTTTCCCAAAGTGGTGGTGATTTGGCACTTCTAAGGGGTCTCTTCTTTTGGGGATAGAGGAGGGTATACAAACAAACCAACAAAACAAAAAATGAATGAATGAAAAATGGATGTTTCTAGAAAGAGCTTGTCACAAATGGGAATGGTGAAAAACCTGGCACATAGACTGTAGAAAGGTCACCATCCTTCTTCCCATTCTTTAAGGTCAAGATGTAGCCACAGCTTCCTGAGAGCCACACTGAATCCTAGCTTTTGTTTGGAGAAAAGTGGAAACTTCAATTCCCATGTGTGCACTGGAAGAGCGGAGGACTAAATGAAACCAAATTTTCAAATAGGTCCAATTACTTCCAAGCTGATGCTCAGGGGCCAAGTCTTTACCTTAGAGCCGAGCTGAAAAGATTCCTACATTATCAAGGCAAATAGGAACTCAAATGCCTAAGAACTGCTGAGAAAAATCACCCTAAATACTTCCCCTCAACCATTCCTCTTAACAGAGTGACATTTGTAAGAGCCGTTAAGGAAATGGCTGACAGATTCAAACCTAACTGGCAGGTTCACTACCATCTGAAAGGCAAAGATATTTACAGCAACTTACCTCCATCATCCAAGGGCCGTTTCTGTACTCCATATCCATACACAGAGGGGTCCACTAGAGGTGTGGAATTATTCAAGTGAGGAATTGAATCAATTTTAGCAGCAATCTACAGAGAAAATCAGATTTAAATACTCAGAAATGGACCACAGCTCTATCCGAGGGAGAAAGACAAGAGTCCTCTTTAAAGGGCTGTTATCCCATTTCTCCCCCATCTAGATCACACAGGGTAGTGTCATGATAAGACAAACATTTTTCACCGTTGAGTTTTCTTTTGCTCTTAATAATAACATATCTTTGGAAATCAAATACTTCCGAATGTGTCTTCTGCAAGCAAATTAGTATTCTTGTCAACATATATAGTTATGTTGCTTCTTAAGGAAAAAAAAGCAGAACAACCATATGAATTTTGTTCAAAAGGCTTTCTCACAGGGTTCCCTCATGCAACAAATTCCCCCAAGAATATTTAAAAGGCCTTGTTTGCTCAGATTTGACAACTCTTCAGGACTGTACCCATCCTATAAACTTTGTCTATAAACGAATGATATGATCTACAGGGATAGAAAACAATAAGCTCCTTCTATTCATTGGAAGTGTCCAAACAATTTCAAAAGGGTTCCCGTACCAGAGAAAGGGAGATAATCTCTGAGAGCTATTACAACGTTTTTTTTTTTTTATCAGTGAAAGAACAGAACATAGCTATTAAATTTTTTTCCCCAGAAACAAATGGTATCCAGAGCTTCTTACTTATCTACTTTGTTCTCATCAGGAAATTAAATGCAATCTTCATAAATCATCTCCTTCATTTAACCAAAGGAATATTTACAGCAACTGCTCCTGACATTAGTCCCTTAGTTTAAGGAACAGGGCTGCATCGAGGGACAGCTAGCACAGCTATGCTCCAGAGCAAAGCCTTTTCCTTTTTTTATAATTTAAAGAGGTTTATTCTGAGTGTGTGTGACCATGGCCCAGAGAGCCATGCCCAAGAAGCCTTGAGCTAGTGGTTTCCTTCCCAGAGCAAAGTCTTAAGCGGTAGTTCTGAGCTAGTCTAAATATGCCTAAAACTCTAAGACCTGGAACCAACAAAGATAAATTACCTGAAACAAACCAACAACCAAAGACAACCATGATACAGTAAACCAAATGCAGGATTTAACTGTCAAGCACCCTGGTATTTATTAGTTTTGTGAAATTGGGCAAGTCTCTTTCCTCTCTGCATAAGATCCCCAGGGTATAATATCATTTGCTTCATAGTTCTTGAAAAGATAAGATATCCTGAAGGCAGAGAAGCTCTGAATACTAGAAAGCACTTCACAAATAGCAGGGTTGTAAAACAAGGCAATTCACTCAACAAATGTTAAGCAACTATTGTGTGGCCTGGGGCATGGTGGCTCCCACCTGTAACCCTAGCACTCTGGGAGGCCAAGGCGGGAGGATTGCTTGAGGTCTGGAGTTTGAGACCAGCCTGAGCACGAGCGAGACTGCCTCTACCAAAAATAGAAAAAATCAGTCTCTACCAAAAATAGAAAGAAAAAAAATCTAGCGGGGTGTGGTGGTACGTGCCTATAGTCCCAGCTACTCAGGAGGCTGAGGCAGAAGGATCACTTGAGCCCAGGAGTTTGAGGTTGCAGTGAGCTGTGACGATGCCATGGCACTCTAGCCCAAAGCAACAGAGTGAGATTCTGTCTCAAAAAAAAAGTACCTGCTGTGTGATGGGCTCTTTTCCAGGCACTGAGGAGGTCCCTACTCTCCTGCAGTCAGCAGCTGGGGCAGAGTTAGGTGGTAAACCAGATAATCAATGAACTGATCATCTCAGCTGGTGATGCATATTATGATAGTAAGAGAAGATAATAACTTTCAGAGAGAGTACTTAGGAAAACTGTTTTAAACAGGATGATAGGAAGGCTGCTGTGAGGAGGTGACATCTGATCTGAGACCTAAAGGATGAGGAGGAGCTGGCTACACAAAAATCTGAGGCAGAATATTCTATGCAGAAGAAACAGCTTGTACAAAAGCCCTGAAGCAGGAGCAAGCTTGGTAGGTATGAGCCTGGAAGAGAGATGTCAACCGGTACCAGCATGGAGGGAAGTAGATGTGTTCTAAGAAGTACAGGCAGTTCACATAGGGCCTTTCAGGTCATGATAAGGAGCTTGAATTTTATAGGAAGGCTGATGGGAAGCTACTATAAGTCTTAATCAGGGCAGCAACGTGCTGATTTGTGTTTAAAAGACACCTTGACTGTTAACAGACAGGAGTAGGAAGACCACTTAGGAGATACTACCAGTCTGGGCCAGGGGTGAGCAAACGAAGGCTGGTGAACCACCTGCCTTTGTAATTCAAGTTTCGTTAGAACAGAATCATACTCATTTGTTTACATACTGTGTGGCGCTGCTTATACACAACAGCATGACTGAGGATCTGCACAGAGATCATGCAGTGTGCAAAGCCTACACAGAACATTTACTATACAGACCTGTTAAATAAAAAGTTTGCTGGCCCCTGCCTAGGCTAGAGATGACGGTAGCCTGGATGAGTGCTTGCTTTAAAACATTTTTTAAATAAATAATTAAAACAATAATCTAGAATATAACAAAAATAAAGATAAACAAACAAACAAAAGATAGAATGCTGACAGGAACCCTACCTCCTATATCCAAGGCCCAAGACAGGGGGTCAATTGCTCTAGAATAAAGTGCCATATAAATCTTACCTGACAGCATTCTACCACCGACTTGCAATCTTACTTTCCATATTTGTTTTGGATAAGCTTGTAGAGGTTAGTTGCTTACTAAAGATGCAAAAGCCACCTTTAAGGACTCAGCTGGTGAAACAAGTGGATTTAAAAGGTGAGAACAGGCCGGGCGTGGTGGCTCACGCCTGTAATCCTAGCACTCTGGGAGGCCGAGGCGGGCGGATCGCTCAAGGTCAGGAGTTCGAAACCAGCCTGAGCAAGAGCGAGACCCCGTCTCTACTAAAAAATAGAAAGAAATTAATTGGCCAACTAAA
>CAUYRT010015619.1:0-10178 GCA_963574885.1 Lepilemur ruficaudatus | reverse complement strand
TTCGGTTAATTATTCCATGCAGCCAGGCCTGCAGCATAGGACACTCAGTGTAAAACAAGATGGGAGAAGAGAGCTACGTCATGAGGTAGCTGCTTCGTCACTTTTCGTCAGGACTCCGGTGTGCCGGACAGCACGCATCCCTTCATGACTCCCATGTGCGGGACAGCTGCCACACCCGTGGGGCTGTCCTGTCAGGTGACAACGCAGGGAGCGATTAGTTGAACTGTCCCCATTTCAAGTGGCGTGTGGCTGACCAGACAGCATGGTCTTGCTGTGCGTCCATCCCTCGCCCGCGGTCGGAAGGAGAGAGCGGGGCACGCCATGGGGTGTGGGGCGGGCCAAGGCGGGTGGACTTGAGTTGCTCTGTGGTCCTCGCCGTGCCCTGCCGCCCTCCCCGTCGCTGTCTGTGGGACCTCGCTTCTGCTCCCTGCTGCGAGAAAAACACTGGCATGCGCCGCCCTGGGGAGACTGAGAAAGCAGCTGCCGAGGAGTCAGCTGGGGTCTACAGTGAGTTCACGGAAACGCTTCTGGCCCCAAGTGTGGATGTCACTGTCACTGCCGATGGCTGTAAGGATCCTAGACTTCGAACTCCCTCCCCTGTCCCCGCAGAGACGCGCTGCAGGCAGGACCTGCCTTCCCCGACCACGGCGCCGCCCAGGCCCTCGCCCTCACCCTCGCCATCGCCTGAGAGCCCCTCCGTGCACAAGTACAACGTGAGCGGCAGCAACGGGACCTGCCTGCTGGCCAGCATGGGGCTGCAGCTGAATGTCACCTACGAGAGGAGCGACAACACGGTAGGGAGGGCCTGGCCTTGGCCGCTGACACAGACTGTCGGGGGCTCAGCTCCGCGGGGTGCGGGTCACACAGCCGGGCCCACTGCTGTCACCGTCCACACCTGCTTGCTGTGACGAGGACGCTGCTCGGTGTGGCAGAGGCTGCCGCAGGGCCCACAGAGCCTGAGATGTGCAGCTGGCACCTCGCAGACGTTTGCTGACCCCGGTAGAGCTTACATTTCCCCAGGCGTTTGTCCTCAAACACTGTGCTTTGCTTTTCTTTTGGAACGGTGTTTCTCCCCCGACGGCGCTGGCTCCAGGGCGTGGCTGGGGGAGGGGTGCTGGGAGTCGCAGCACCGCGCGGGGACACGCCACCCCAAAAGCATCACTCGGAAGTGTCGGGGAAAGGGCTAGGAAAATTGGTTTTGGGATGTGGAAGTCTTTAAGAGTACGTGGCCTTGAAGCTACTTGTTTTGTCAAGAGGGAGGAGGACCCAGAGCCTGAGGTGGCAGTCTGCTTGCTTCCTTGTCTAGACCGTGACGAGAGTGTTCAACATCAACCCAAACAAGACCTCGGCCAACGGGAGCTGCAGCTCCCAGGTGGTGACCCTGGAGCTCCGGAGCCAGGACGTCGCCCTCCTGCTCTTCCAGTTTGGGATGGTGAGCGGCTCTGAGCCTCGGTCCCTGCGGGGACTGGGCTGTGCTGTGCTTTATGCTGTGGCCTTGCGCCTGTGGCCTGGCACCCAGGGGGACCCCAGGAGACCTCGCTCGTTTCTGCCTTCGCTTTGCAGCAGGCCTCGCCCCCTTTCTTGTTGTGAGATGCAGGTGGTTCCGGCAGTCGGGTGGGCTACAGAGGGCAGAGGGGTGCGGGGCGGCTGGGTCCCCTGGCCGCACACGCTGCTGCCCCGCTGTGTGGCGTCTCTGCCCGGGAAGACCCGTGTGCAAAGTTAGCACAGTGGCACACGAAGAATGTCAATGCCACCGACATGCACATTCTGTTCCTACGCCATGCAGGTGAGTTAGCAGTTGAGTCCCCTGTAATAAACTGTAACCTCCCTAATCCTGCGCCCCGCACCACTCAGAGAGCTTGCTTTTGAGCACAGAGCTCCTGCAGTCCCCGTTTTGGCAGAATTCCCTTCTGGAAAAGGTCCGGAAGGGACGGTGCGACATTCATGTTCCCAGAGCTACACGGGCCCTTTCAGACGGCAGGTGCTGAGCACTGTTGGGACACTAGAGAGCCAAGGCCAGGTTTGCTGGTGAGGGTGTGAACGTGGCGAGTGGCTAAGGACCGTCTGTTTCTCTTTAAGAACGCAAGTTCCAGCCAGTTCTTCCTGAAAGGAATCCAGGTGAACATGGCTCTTCCTGATGCTCGAGGTGAGACCCCACAGCTCCCGCAGCCCCCCCACCCCAACTCTGGGCGCCCCGAGTAATGAGGCGCTGTGTGCGTTGCAGACCCTGCCTTCGGAGCCGCCAACCACTCGCTGCGGGCACTGCAGGCCACCGTGGGCAACTCCTACAAGTGCAACGCCCAGGAGCACGTGCAGGTCACCAAGGCGTTTTCCGTCAACATCTTCCAGGTGTGGGTCCAGGCTTTCAAGGTGGAAGGCGACCAGTTTGGGTCAGGTGAGTAGCACTGGGGGCAGCTTCCATGGCACCGGTGACGGTAGAGGCCCTTCAGGCTCTTCCTGTGGGTGTTCAATAGCTTCTGTGCTGGGCACGGGGGTTTTTAGGGGAGGTTCTGTGTCCCTCCTCTTCCCCGTCTGAGAGATTTAGGGAGAACTGCCCTTGCTTCAGAGAAACCCGGCGTGTCTCAGAGACACAAACACATGGCACCGTGTGAGAACAGTGTAGTGATTTTAGGACACAGTGACGGCTCTTCTCCCATGAAAGTTGAATATAAAAACGTTACCTCCTGCATTCCGTGCTCGAGAAGGGCCCAGAGGCCTTGGACGCGCGCAGCTGACTGGCCCCGTCCACGCTGGGTGGTGGCTGTGGATTCTGGTGCGGGAGAAGACGCGTCTCCGGTTTCCTCACCTTGTGCATGACGCCCGTCTGCCGGGCTCCCCTGGGGCTGTAGCTGCACCCGGTGGCCCTTGCCCTGCCTGGTGTGGGGGGCGGGGAGGCAGGGGCGGGTGGGGACCCCGCGTGAGCAGAGTATGTGCCGCTTGCCTTGGCAGTGGAGGAGTGTCTGCTGGACGAGAACAGCATGCTGATCCCCGTGGCCGTCGGGGGCGCGCTGGCCGGGCTGGTCCTCACCGTCCTCATCGCCTACCTCGTCGGCAGGAAGAGGAGCCACGCCGGCTACCAGACGATCTAGCGCCGTGGCCACGTGCTCTGCCACCGACACGCCGCAGGGTCTGTACTCCTCCCCAGGCCTGGAGTCGTGTTGGGGCACACTTTCTGGCAAACTGTTTTCCAAATCTGCTTTATCAAATGTGAAGTTCATCCTGCAACATCTACTATGCACAAAGGAGTAACTATGAAATGACGGTGTTAATTTTGCTAACTGGGTTAAATATTTTGCTAACTGGTTAAAGGTTAATATTTACCAAAGTAGAACCCCGAGGGAGGGGAGAGTGCTTTTCCCGACGGGCGCTGGCTCCGCTATCATCTGACACTTTACAATTCTGGTGTTCGGGTCTTCACTTTACTCAGATTCAAGGCTCACAGGGGAAGCCTGGTCCTCACGCTCAGGACCCAGGAGGGTTGGCTAACTGTTAGGCTGACGTGCTTGAGAAATTAAAAATCGTAGGGACGGGAAGTGGCAGAACAGCAGTGTTCCGAAAGGTGAACATCTGGGACGCTCGGACTGGGCTTTAAAGCTGGGGCGTGGCCCGCGGCGGCTGGCGTTCAGGGCGCTGGGGGTGGTCCTTCGGTGTTTCCCACGCTCTGCCACTCAAGCTGGCACTTTTTTAAATATAAAAATGGGTGTTATTTTTATTTACTTTTTTTGTAAAGTGATTTTCAGTCTTCTGTTTGGCATTCAGGGTGACCCTTTTCCTGCACTGTGTACGATAGGTAGTTAACCCCGATGCGTCTGCGGCGTGGGCGGGCGGTGCACCGAGGAGCTCCATGTAGCGCATTGCCTGTAACAATGCTAATAAAAGTCTTTCTCTTTTGTCCAGGCCTCGTGCTTTGTCTGCTGAGAGAACAGTGTCAGGGAAATGTCGGGGGGGGGGCTGCCCCCATAGCCTGGTTTGAGGACAGTGTTGCAGCCCTTCGCACGGGTGGTGGGTTGATGCTTTGACGGCCCGGCCGTCCTGTTGTGATCTCTGCAGGCACACACCCGCCCGTCTTGAGAAAGGTCCGGGTTAAAAGGGAGGCAGGTGTGGGGAGGAGAGCTGGCGTACCTGGCTTCGTCGGCCCTGCCGTCCTGTCTGCCGAGGCTGGGGCTCTGCAGGGCACCAGCTCTCCCCTTGCAGGCTGCTGTTCTCACGCCTTCCTCCGTGTGCTTATGAGATGCGTAGGAGGCCTCAGTGGTGGCCTGTGCCTCTTGCTCGAGGTGAAGAAGGGCCCAAGTAGTCGTGCGGTCTGTCGGAGAGAGGAGGGTCCCCAGGCTGCTGCTGGGCAAGTCTGTCACGGGGGTGGCCCCACTTCACCCCTGAGGAGGAGGATCCATCGCAGCTGGGCCCAGGAGGAGTTGGCTGTGCCAGGGCGCCTGGGTGCTGGGCTCTTCCCACCCCCTACGGCTTGCACGCTGCATCGCTCACGTGGCTGTAACAGGATGGGTTCAAGTTTCCTGTCTAAAGAGAAATCACTGGTTACACGCACAAGCCCCACGGAAAGGGAAATGCCACGCAAAGGCACAGAGCAGCACCGAAATCGCTATTAACAGCTAACAGTGACAGTTCACTGAGAAACTGAGTCACAAACTTGCAGACGTCAACGTATTTATTACATATAAATGTGCATCCCTCACGTTTTGATGTGTGGTAAAAATTTTTCTTTATAAAGTCAGCTTTCTAGGTAAGAATCTAAAGGTTATAGACTGACCTGATTTTAAATTATTCTTAAAAAACTCACAGCTAAAGTGCAGCAGCATCAAGTATTTACAACACTGAAAAGGGAAGCAGCAAACACGGGTCCCCTGGCGCTCTGGACACGAAGCTCTGTCGTCGGGGCGTGCTCAGCCCTGCGCCAGCAGCTGGGTCCTGTGGCGTTCCCGCAGCCTGGCCACGGCAGCCGTGGATAAGCTCCCGGGTTCTGAAAATATTTTCTGGAATGGAAATAGAATTGGCTTAAAAATAACCCAGCAACACACGCCTTAGCTTTTCCAGATGGGCGGGAAGACGAAAGGCCCTCAAGTGCGGCAAGGGGGGACTGGCCCCGTTGGCAGGGTACAGACCAGCAATCCCCAGGTGGCTGCCTTCCTGCCTCTGCCCCAGGGCCGAGGACAAAAAAATGCCATCGGGTTCCTTTAGGTTTCTTTTTTAATGGACTAATGAACGGTACCGTGGCCAAGAACACAGCCACGGCGCAGAACAGACGTGCCCATGCTTCCTGCAGAGCCAGTTCCAGGGACCAGGCTGGCAGCCATGCCGTGGTCCACAGATGATTCGAGCTTCATTTACGCTGGTCTCCAAGGCCAGCTGGGTGCTGGCCTGGTGTCACCTTGCTCTGCCTCTGCTGTGGTGGAGTCAGGGTCGCGGGGCAGCTCGGTCGGTGCGTGAAGCACCTTGGTGTGTTCGGACAGCACGTGCCACAGATGGAGATGGTTGCACAGGGGCGGCCAGAGGGCAGCGAGGGCTAGGCGGTTGGAGCAGGGACCCAGACACGCCCGACTCCAGGTTGCTGCCAGTGCCTGGCGGGCGAGACTTCAGATCCCTTTGGAAACTGCCCGTTGATCTCGAGGAAAGGGGCTGTCCAAGCACCTGGGAGCCGCGGCAGGGAAAACGCTGGCTCCCCTGGCTCACTGCCACAGCTCTTCATACTGAATATTTACGTTCAAAGGTCCACGACAGAAAACAGTCCTCTACAGTCCGTGAACCCCTGTAGTTCACAGGTGGCTCAAAGTCATGCCTTTTCTGTCTCTAACCTGACGCTATACTTAACCTGTAGACAAAGCACTAACTCCAAGAAAGTAAAAACCCGCCCGCAGCACACCCTAGACTCAGACATCTGCAGGGCGCGGCTGGGCACCACCACGCCGGGCGGCTGACAGGGTCCCTGCCAGACACCTCCCAAGGGGCTGTTACCTCTGTCCACTCTCAGGAAGCCACAGGTGCTTCATCTGGCTGCTGGGAGCCAAGTTAGCCACAGCTCACATCCGCACCCACCCTGCGGCCTCCGCAGAACCCGGGCCTGGAGCCAGCCCTGGTGCGGGGGCTGCGGCCCCGTCTTCACAGTGTCTTGTTTGCACGGTGGACACCATTTGTGGTCTTCCTTGGTCTTGGTCACCCATGGCTGCTGGGACCTCCGGTTCAGAGACCGCAGAGAACTGTGACCCGTGTCTCTTCCGCAGTCTTGACTCGACTTGGGTGAAGCCCCCAGAGTGGGCCGAGGCTGCAGGGTCTGTCCACATGTCCCAGGCAGAGCTGGCAGAGCCCTGGGGACAGCACGGTCCTGCCGTCTGTGCTGGCATGTCCCCTGTAATGCTGCAAGGACAGTGCTGTGTCCGTGGTGATGGTTCCTTTTACCCGACGAGCCCCCAGGTGAATCCAGAGTTAGCTGCCATCCCGTCGGTTCCAGGTTCACATTCGACATTTCTCATCTGTCACCGCCACCCTCTCTGGTGGAGCCACTGGCTGGTGACGCGACTCGGGACAGCTGCATTCGCGCCCATGGCTGCCGTGCCACCGTGTGGCAAGGGTGGTGGCAGCGCCAAGCATGCTCGGTGACCACAGCCCCACGGCAGGTGGGCGGAGGGGCCACTCACCTGTGCCCAGCTGCTCCCTGCAGCCGCCACGCGTTCCTGAGCCAGAAGAGGGCCACACTCACGTGTTTTCTGGCCAAGTGTCCTCGGTTCTTTGTGAATGGAGACAGTCCCGGCCTGTCTGGGACCACCCTGCAGTGACCTGACAGTGTTCGTGGCCCCGGATGCCACCCCCAGCACCACCTGGGGACTCTGGAGAGCCCTCCCCTTCCTGGGCTTCTCACCCGTGGCTGTGTGCCATGGGGCCAGCAGGTACGCTCCGGTACTTCCTCCGAGTTCGTAATTATCTCAAAACAAAATGTTACAAAGCAAGACGGTGGCGCACGCCTGTAATCCCAGCACTTTGGGAGGCTGAGGCGGGAGGATCCTGTCTCTGAGAAAAGCAAACTGAGATGGGCTCCTGGGCGCCGGCATCTCACCAGGTCCTGCCAGTGCGATTCCAACCCTGGGCTCAGCTCACAGCCTCTGCCCGCTTCCCCCCCGGCAGGTCCCGAGTCGGCCTGGGCCGTCTACACAGCCGCACCGTGAGCATGGCCAGCGGCCGGGGGCTGAGAAGGGCCTGCTGTGGATGGGCGCTGGGCAGGCCCTTGGGGCGCAGCGGGCTCACGCCCTTCCTGGCTGGCGGAGGCAGCTCCCGGGCACAGGTGTGTGACAGGAGGGAGGGCAGGTGCTGCGCTCTAGGCAGGTGACAGCCACAGGCAGAGGGGGCCACGCCGGCACCACCACCAAGCCCGCAGTGAGTGCCCTGAGCGCCCGGCACTCACCTGCATGAAGGTGTGGCACTCCATCGCAAAGCTGCCCTTGGTGATCTGCTTGAACTTGTCGCAGATGTCTGGGAAGCTGGTGGCTTCCAGAATCGATGCCTGATGCTGCTTAATCAAGGTCAGGGCCACCCGGAAGATGATCTTGGAGCCTTCATTGAACAGACAGTCCCAGATCCGAAGCACAGTCTGCGGGGAACAGAAATCCCGCATCACCCCCCCAGCCCCCGGCAGCCCGCGCCGCGCCTGTGTCCGCGTGGACACTCACCTCCACAGGCAGGACGTCCACGAAGAGGCAGATGAACCAGCGGGACACCAGCAGGGCCCACAGCACGCCGTGCCGCTCCAGCAGGGCCCCCACCGCCGGCAGCTTGGTCCTCACCAGGTCCCCGAGGACCTCCTGGTCGGTCTTGAGGCCCAGCATCCCGGGGCCATAGTAATCTGCAGGCGGCAGAGAGACCGAGAGACCCACGTCACGCCCCACAAGCCACCAGCCCCACAGCCTGCTCCCTCCCTCCGTGCCCTGGGAGCCGGAGAAACAAAGCAGGGCCATCCTGGGGCCCTTCCAAGAGAGGACAGCGAGAGTCCAGGGTGGCCGTGAGCCCTGCAGGTGCAGTGCGGCCCAGCTCGGGGCCCCCGGGGGTGAGGCACAGGCCGCCCGGCTCAGCCCGCCGGGTGTCAGGTGAAACCTGCAGGTGGAGAGCGGGGACTCGGAGACGAGGGCGGGCCCGTATTCGTTCTGCCTTTGTCTCTTAGCACAGGGTCTCGCTCTGTGACCCGGCTGGAGTGCAGTGGCGTCGTCACAGCGCACTGCAGCCTCCGACTCCTGGGCTCAGCACAGGGCTCCTCCCGCCGCGGCCCCCGCCAGTGCTGGGAGCGCCGGCGCCACCACGCGGCCACCCCTTCGTTCCTAGCAGGGTCTGTCGCGACAGCAGAACGCAGGGAGCAGCCGGTGCCATCGGCAGAGCTTGAACAGAGAAGCAGGACGTAGCCGTCAGGCAGCGGAACGTCGTCCGGCCCTGCGAGGAAGCTCCGGCACAGGCCACAGCACGGCTGAGCCTGGGCTGCTGCTGCGTGAGGCCAGCCAGACACAAAAGCACCGACAGCGCGTGAGCCCACCGGTCCCGGGACCCGTCGAGTCCAGAGACGGAACGGGGCGCAGTGGGTGCCAGGGCCAGGGAGGCAGGGGGCAGAGTCAGTGTTCAGTGGGGACGTTTGTTTCCCAGGAGGAAAGTTCCAGAGAGGGAGGGAGGGGGTGACTGTTGTGCAGCAACGTGGACGCGCTTAGTGCCGCGATGGTGCACCTAAAATCTAAGATGGAAAAGTGTGTGTGTGTTTTACCACAATGAAAATAAAACTCAAGCTCAGACAAGTGCTTCTAACACTTTCTTTTGTGAACTACAATAAAATCTTAAGCCCCCCAGCTGACTAAATGGACACCCTCTGGGCCAAGGGGACCCCAGAAATACCCTGAAGCTGAGTGGCTGGCCAGGAGGAGGTGAGACCCCGGGTCACGCCCCTCCCTTCTTGGAGACGTCCTCTGTGACTCATTGGCAGGACTACGGCAAAGCTCAAGCCACACCCGCAGGTCATCAGTTACTGAACAGAAGGCTTGAGTCTCACTGTGTGTCCAGCTGCTTGTCTCTGATTCAGACGTCCTTAAAACAGTCCAAGCCTTCAGACAAAGCTTCATGTCTTTAACCAATTACAAATCAAAGAATCTTTAAATCACCTATAACCAGTAAGCCCTGTTTCGAGATGTCCTGGCCTTTGGGGCCAAACGAATGTAAGCCTTCCACGTATTTATTTATGACTTTGCGCATAATTCCTGTCTCCACGAAATGTAGAAAACCAAACTGACCCAGCCACGGCGCGTCCACTTGCTCAAGGCTTCCTGGGCGTGGCTCCAGGCCAGGGTCACACACACTCAGCTCAGAATAAGCCTCTTCAGGTTGTTTCACAGAGTTTGGATTCTTTTCCATCAACACTGTATGTTGAATAAACATTTGCTTTGTCAAAGCTCTTTTGGGTTTCCTACTTAATTTCTTAGCTCATTAATATGATACGTTACAGTAAATCTGGTTGATTTACGCTATAAAAGAACTCGGTAAGTAATTATGTCACAGAACAGGAGAGTCCGGCACAATGTGCACCAAGCAAGGTACCTCATCCCGCCACCCGTACACGGTTTGGCCGTTCCCCATGGCAGGAGGGATGTGCCGTTCTCGTTAATATCTTGGTTAAAATAGAACCACCGTGCAACCAACACAGCACCACAGAGATGTTCCTGATTTTCAAAGCGTGAGTGCACAGTGAAGTGTGTTTGATACAAAGTACCTGAGCATGAATTAACCAGAGTCAACTTAGTTATAAAATTCCAGGGATTAACAAATTCTTCCCTTTAATCTTTTTTTTTTTTTTTGAGACAGAGTCTCACTCTGTTGCCCAGGCTAGAGTGAGGGCCGTGGCGTCAGCCTAGCTACCAGCAACCTCAGACTCCTGGGCTCAAGCAATCCTCCTGCCTCAGCCTCCCAAGTAGCCGGGACTACAGGCATGTGCCACCATGCCCGGCTAATTTTTTCTATATATTTTTAGTTGTCCAATTAATTTCTTTCTATTTATAGTAGAGACAGGGTCTCACTCTTGCTCAGGCTGGTTTCAAACTCCTGACCTTGAGCGATCCTCCCGCCTCAGCCTCCCAGAATGCTAGGATTACAGGCGTGAGTCACCGCGCCAGGCCCCCTTTAATCTTCTAAAAGTAATTTATGTGAAT